>VOPJ01014123.1:70399-83948 GCA_014673585.1 Semibalanus balanoides
TAATCACGCCAACTGCGTGACGTCACGATGCTATTAGCAAAATTGCCGTGGGAAATGTTGGCCCCCAGAAAAAAGTATGTAGGGTTTCATTTTATGCGCTTTAAAAATGAAGCGCATGCCTGAATTAATCAATGCATTTCTTTTTCGTGCATTATAAATTTCCGGCTTTTTCAGGTTTTTGCTGAATATAAAAGGAGTTCAATAAATGTGTAAAAATAAAATAGTAACATAAAGAGCAATATAAGGATATGATACGCTTAAAAATCGAAGGCAAAAAAATAAAAAAACTAAGATTTAACATCTTGGAAAATAAAGTCAAAACACCAGCAACTGCGGGAAGAAAAAATAAGAAGCAATTGTGTGTACACAGTACGGTTATATCAGGACGAATCGCGATTCTGATATCATGAATATAATGATATCATGAATCATCATGAATATCATGAATATGACAACATTGTATGCATTGTATGCATCTGTCTGAATGTTCCAAGATGATTCAGAATGTTTGGCGGTGGTCATTGCACAACACCTTATGCGGCCGGCCAGATCGCCTATCCCTGCTGTTGACAGTCGGCTCTCAGAAGAGAGATGTCATGCAACCATAAGTCTGCACCAGTCAGCCAACATTCGGGACACTAACCCATCAGCCGACAACCACCCAGGACGTCATCCGGGACGACTGGCGCCGATGACACATCCGATGACGCATCCGATGACGCATCCGATGACGGCTCTGATGACGGGCCCGCCGGCGCGGCGCCGGGGATCTCTCGGACCGTTGTGCCGTTGTGCCGGGGTTTTACCGGCATCTGTGGGTCGGCAGCGCACATGGCAGGGTCGAGCGCCGCCGGTGGAGGGACCGCCGGGACCGCCGGCCGCGCCGCGTGCCGCGAGCGCCGCGACCGCCGCGTCCGCGCCGTCGCGACGCCCGTGACGCCACATTGTCGCGGCGCCGGCGCCGTCGCGTCGAGCGGGTACTCCTCCTCCTCGGAACGGAGCCGCCACATGTGGCCACTAAGAGAGCCGGTGACGTCAGGCGGCCCAGTTCTGCACGGTGGCCTGAAATAGAGAGAGAGAGAGCGCCTTATTGATGGATTGGCGAGCTAATTGACAAGGCAGCCGATGAATTGGTGGCCAGGCGAGGTCAGGGCAGCGCCGTCCCTCAGCACGAGAACTCAGGAGCGACATTCGCTGTGATGCTCTTTCAGCTGGTGGCTGGAAAGCATATGATGTTCGGTGTTAAAGATCTTCGAAGTCGGAGAATGTGATGACTGAGGAGCCAGAAATATCCACCTGATGGGAATTCATCTTATCGTGAAAGCGAACTTCTAAGCATTTCACAATTTTGCGAATGTATTCGTACCATCGGCTGGACATGCAACTTCTTCTTCCTGCATTAGCGCAATTCATGTGTTGGGGTTCGCATCAAATAACTAACTCGTTTTCATAAATAAAATGTGCAATGTAGTAGGAGATAGAAGATATTCATGGAAAAAGCAAAATATGTATTTGTGTCACACATTGACACATTATTTGGGCAATAGATTCTTACAGAACATTAATCGGGAATCATTAACTTTGATTGTTCGATCAATGAAATGGAAGGTTTGTTCTGGGAATTGGACGATGCGTGCCTGAAGAAAACACCGATCACAGAGGATACAATAAATCGCAACTTTATTCCTATCGTCTTATTGGTTATGCTGGCACAAACCATGAACATATAACGAAGGGCACTTTTCCTCATCACCGCTCAGAAGTCGGCAGCACGGTCCATCATTTTCCCATTTCCCGACACGCCGGCTGAATTGGGCGCCAGTCCCCACTCGACTGTTTTGCATCCCTCTCGACATCGATGCTGGGGAGAGATAGCGCCGCATCAAATCAGCCAATGACTAACGGCTCTGTCTCACGGTCGATCGCCTCCTGATCGACAGGCTCAGTGTCACACCGCAGGTGGCGCGACCAGCGCATCTGATCACCTCGCTCACCGACCGGCCGCCCCACCGCACCGCACCGCCCCCTCAACACAGCGACCGGGCCCCACCGCACCGCACCGCCCCCTCAACACAGCCGGTGCTTATTCCCACAACGTGCCATCATTGTTTGGCCACCGGCCGATGAACACATCATTCAGAGCTGCCGAGAGCAATTTGAATAAAAGCCCGCCGGTTTCCCAGCAGCACGCCCCGCGGTGCCGCCGACTCCCCGCCAAAGGGTTGCGCCCGCCCTTGCCGGCCCATTAAATTCGCCGCCGAGCCGGCCGCGTAATCGGACGTCATCTCTGGCGGGCGGCGCGCGGTGGCGGCGACACTACCACGCGGCGCCGCTGATTGCGGTCACACCAGCGATCGGATTCAATTTATCACGGCCGACGGCGGCCCATCGCGGCTTAATGGCGGCATCTGGCGGCGGTGCCGGGTCAGAGGTCGTTAGGATCAGCTGCCCTGCGGGCTGACCGGGCGGCCGGAGGCTGTCTCACCGTGCCGCGGAAGTATGGCGGACAGGACCGGCAGCGGTCCCAGGATGGACGGCCCGGCGATTATCCCGTCCGTGGGAGTGTGAAAATGTCACCGGTAGGCGGGAACTGAGGACTACCATTGGCGATGATTGCCGCCAGGCGACCCTCGGCTCTGCGGTCAGCACTCAATGGGAAGATGACGAATGGTGAGCAATGGCCGTGACGGCCATAGAGCTGTTACACGGCGAATGCGGGCAATCCGTCGTAGATAATGATTATTCTCCCGGCTCCTTACTTTAAGGCCACAGCCATCCCTCATCACCAAAGTATTTTACAAATTATAAGTGAGCTCAAGTTACGCCATCGCACGACGTCGCCCGACCCCGGCAGCGAAACCAAGACACCAGCGCGGAGGCGGCATATAGTCTCGCAGCAGAGACGCCAGCAAAGAGCAAACGGCAGAAGCAGAGCCGCCGTCACCCCGGGCGTGACGGCGCCGCTGGTATTTCTGCACGCTGAGACGAGCCGAACAGGTTCGGTGGCCGGGAGAGGACGTGCGGCTGGCTGAGCGGCAGCCTCATCCCTGGTGGTACCCTCCTCGCCCTGCGTTACCCTCCTCAGCGGTGGCCGGCGCCGGCGCCCGGTGGCTGATGTGTTGTGACGTGATGTCGATAGAGCGGGCGCCGGCGTGTCGGCGTGTCGGCGCCGGCAGCGGTGGCGGCGCCGGTCCAGCTGCCGCTCAGAGCCGCGTGGGAGCCCGTCACGGAGCCGACACGGCGCCCGACACGACGGCGCCAACACGGGCCCGACACGGCGCCCGACACGACGCCGACACGGCGCCCGACACGGCGCCCGACACGGCGCCCCGACACGGCACCCGTTACGACGACACGATATTATGCATGACGGCCGGCAGCGCTCCCCGACAGAGGCCACACGCGCACACCGCACACCACCCACCACCCACGCACACCCCGCGTCACTACACCGAGAAAGACAAGTGTTTGTTTGTACCACCAACCGAGTCTTTGGGTGTTCTCTGGAGATGAACGGTTTCGGGATCAGACAAGAGGATGGATGTCTAATTAATCCTGTATAAACAAGAACTTAATGATAACTAAGGGAGGCTAATTGAATGTTGAATGTTGATACATACCAAAGGAAGGGACAGCATGTTTCCGTTCAGGGGTGCAGTCAGGAGGCAGGAGGCAGAGGGAGCACTTGCCCTCCCCCATTGAGCCGACTTTCACACTAAAAAATTAGCAGTGACGTCCCTGTTTGCGACTTTTTAGGGACCCTGTAAAATATAATGGCCTAAATCAGGGGTGATATTTTTCGCACGCCATTTCTTTCGGGGAAGCTTTGCCGAGGGGGAATGCAGTGCCCCCTGGCCCTGCCCCTTGCAGTGCCCCCTTGGCAGCGCCTTTTATTCCGTGATCACACTAATTCGTTAATGAACCATTTTTGGTCATAGACGTGCACTAGGTGTTGGTTATAACTTATATCAACCTTCATTGTTAGCTTTGTTTCAGCAAAAATTAATCTTCTCGACCTCAGGTTTATCAAATATAGGTATGTTTTAGTTTTTCTTTGGTCAAGCTGAAGATAATTATCTGTTATCATTTTTCATGAGGATATGCGAATTGCTGAATGGACGAATTTAGTTATTTTTGTTCATGAGTCAGGTACTACCTGTTAGGCGCCGTAGTTGTCAATGAACGAGCGAGCGCGAAGGAATGTATGGTGAATTTAAACTGGATCGGTCAAGTAGTTTCTGAGATACAAAAAGGGTGCGCACGTGCGCACGTGCAGAGCCACCCCACCCCTGACCTGTGGAAAGGCGGCGGCTGAGAGGTCCCTACCCAGCAACAATTAACTTGGCACTGATCGGCACAGTGGAATTAAAACCATTGTGCCCGATCAGTGCCCAAGTTAATGTGGCTGGGGTAACACTCACCACAATTTGAACACATCGTTCAGCCGCTTCTGAGATATATATAGGGGTCGTGCAGTTGTGAACGTGCGCACGGTACAGAGGCACCGCTGACTGCACCCTGATGGTGCATTAAGTGGCGACTGGGGTCCCTAGTCACACACCAATTCGAGGTACATCGATCAACGTTCCTAGATCTAGATAGGTGTGTGTACGTCGCACGGCAAGCATCCAAACCCCTCACTTAAGTGGCAAGCGGCGGCTTGAGGTTCCTTACCACACACCAAATTTCCAATAGCACAGATTCAGCCCAGCCGTTGCGGAGATTTTAGACAACAAACACTTTTTCAACACCTCTCACGCGGCACACGGCCACCGCAGTTGTAGCACCCACGTGAACGTCCACATGGGTCGGCACTGGTACTCAACAGGGTAGGTTGCGGATAGACCTACTCAGCAAAGAAGCTCCGGCTGGCGCTTGTCAATCGGACCGCGGTTGCAAAGATATGAGCTTCTCAAAAGCGTCACTGGGTGGGGTGGGTCGTGATTGGGTCGGTCGGGCGGGTTCGTGGCTCGGGTCGGGTCGGTCCGGGTCGGGGTCGGGTCAGGGTCGGGTCGGGTCGGGTCGGGCGGGTCGGGTCTGGTTCGGGTCGGGTCGGGTTCGAGGTCGCTCATAATTAAATATATCCCACATACCACGTAAGGACGAGCGAGCGTTTCGAGCTTGCTTTTCCGTTAATAACTGATGAATAGGCTTGTCTCCGCATACACATTACTTGGAAGATAGGCCCGTTTCCGCCACTACCATAATGAAGATAGGCTGTTCCGCAAGGCCTCCTGTAAGGGATTTTCACTGGGGGGCCACGCAGATTTCTCGATGATGGGCAGCTATCTCCTTAATTGCGCTGTATTTTCGATTTGTATTATTGTACAATATGTTTCTCGAACAGGACAAGCGCGAAATTTTGCCAGTTCTTGACTGATCATAGCAGGATTTTGACTGCTGCTAAGACTACTATTACGATACATTGCTATCTTTCTTCGATTTTTTTTAAAAACTTTCCCAGTGTTCTCCTAAAATCATTGTTTTCACGTTCAGCAGGGAACGCGCGGTGGGAATACTTGTGTTGATTGCCCCTTCCTGGATCTGCCAGTGTATATTTTTTCAATTAAATGTTTATATTTACGCAACTTAATGCATCCACGAACTACCAAATCAGAGATTGCTGATTGACAGGCAGGTCTGTGGTGATTTTTTCGACATCTCATGATCTTAAACCTGAGTTGAGAGCGCCCTTGCCAGGCCTGATATGCCACTGTGGCACTGCCGGATTCATAACGGCCAAAAGTTGGTTTTGGGTCACGTGACCTGGCCTGGTGATCCGACCTAAGATGACCCGTCTTCTTGCCATACCTAGAAGTCTGCAAATTTTTGTTCTCACCTCGACATGAAAATCCACCGTATGTATTGTGGATGTCGTGCGTCTAAAAAAACAATGCCAATAATTTCAAACAATGTTGATAATTAACACCTAAACACTTGTGCCGAAAAGTCACCTTTCCGCTATCCTCGAAAAATGTAGGGGGTGTTCAAACACTCCCCTACCCTCCTCCCGGCACGGCGCGGGCTGATGTACACATAAGCTGAATCTGATGAGTTTTGCATTGTGTAAAGTACAATTTTGCGTTATCTGTATGACCTGTTACTGAGGGTATAGGACCCAGGGGCCAGGGCACAGTACAAGCAAGACCGAGGCCTCTTTCTGACCAGCTGAAATACCTTATCAAGACCCCGATGGCTTCCTTAGGCCTCTGACTGGCTGACCACAAGAAGGGTCCACAGTCTCAAAAGGGCTCTGACGCCTAGGAGATTGCTTCTCACAAATCACCGCCCGGCGCCCGCTACCAAACATGCCGCGTAACTGCCAGGAGATGGGATGAGATCGTGAAATTGCTTGTATTGTCAGAGCACCAGTCAGATCACTTTCGGATCCAGAACGTGGGCTGCAGGCGGTTTGGGGGGGGGGGCTAAATTTCAAAAAGTTTCAACACATTTTAAAAACTCATTGGAATTGGCTTCCTTGTACCTTATTGAACGGTTAAAACAAACGTACTTTTGTAAAAGTGTATCATATTTCCTTCTACATCGGAAAGTGTGTCAAATTTCGCCGATTTCAAGCGATATGTGGAGGGGGGAGGCTAAAGCCCCTTCCGCGCACCCTTGGATCCGCTAGTGAGTCAGAATAGGTACTTTTCTGGACTAAGACTGGAGTGGTATTTCTGAATTCTGAAAAATAAGCTTTATTCACTTAGTTAACCGTTCTTTCCTATACATATGCGTCAATCGTTTTTCTTCTTTCTATCGCCGATTCGAGTACCAATGTCACTTTTATACAGACACGATGACAATTACCTGCCCCCCAGTGACCTGATTTCAGCTCGACTAGTGGAGCCAGTGGTTTCACTGAGGGTGGGGGGTTGCAACCCCCCGTTAACATATTAGAAGAGGCCCTGCTGTTCCGCACCAAGATTACTTTACTAATATTCTGCACTACACATAACTGAAGATAGGCTGTTCCGCACTACACATAACTGAAGATAGGCTGTTCCGCACTACACGAGCATGGGATAGGCTGCTCGTTCCACATTACACCACAATTAATATGCTTAAAGTTAGGCGTTTAAGAGGCGAAAGGCTAGTCGAATACCTATTTCGTGTCACAGGGATACTACAAATCAACTGAGCTGTTCTTGGGCAGGTAGCAGACATGTGCAGGGACGTGGGACGTTAGAGCGGGCAACTCGCTCCCCCCAACTTTGGAGCTGGGGGGGTCGATGCCCCCCCCAAAAAAAAAACTTTTTAGACGATCACTCTTCTCTGTATTAGAAGCACATACCTTCCACATACTTTCGACGGCAAAAGGAGAGTAATAAAGTAAAAAAGTGAGGGAAAAGTAAATGTTTATGGCACTATGGAAGCTGAGTATGGACAGAAATGGCACGACTTTGACTATTGTGCACAACATGTTGTGGTGCGCGATGAGGCGCGGACTTTAGTCCTCGGAACAGAGATGAGATGAGAGAGAGTTTGTGAATTGGCACCTCGGCATCGACTAGAGATGCAATTTTCAGGACCACGGAGCCGGCGCTGGGCCCAAATTCAGGCCCGGCGTGCCTGAAGCTGTGTGCTAGCTCAGGCTTGCGCGTCCCCATGCCACCAACTCTAACCGGCTTAAGCGCGAAGTTATCAATTTCTCATTTAAGAAATGCTTATAAATATAGCATTAATATGGTCAAAGTCAGAGCATACCTAGATGTTAAAGAACATGATAAAAACACTTCTACAACAGTGAAAACACAAATCATAACTTATGTTACAGTTTAAAACCAAAAATAATAACTAGTACGACCAAGGCAGTAGGATGGGACGACGACCAGGAAACTTTATAAATCAAACACATTGGGTGATTGGTGATATATGATCAATTGTTAGCTCAGAAACTGACAGCAGTTGTGAGTGCAGTCAAACAGATAGGGTACAACTACCTGAATCATATTCCACTGCCATGACTAGTAACTAGGTGGAAGCAGCGCATACAATTTTTATGATTTAGTCATTGCCCCGGGTCACGCCCAAACCATTACTTTTTCTTAGCTGATGAAAGTCCCTTAAAGCTACAAAGTGTGCTGCTACTCTGAATATGTCATCGCTTCATCAATCATTTGTATGTGATTTTTGTAATACATATTAGTTCAGTTTCTCAAATAACTGCATACAACTGCAAATGACATGGAATAGCGTTATCAAGTGGGTCATACTGGCCATCATTCCACAAGATTGTAAAGTTTGAAACTGGGAAAAGGACTGTTCATACACAAGAACATAAACATTTTGCAATAAAATATTAAGCTGTTATGCCTAAAAACTTATCACAGAATGCAAATCTGTTCTTGTTTTACTTCAACTTCCCATCACTTCTCCATAATTATTGTTTACAAGCAAAAGCCCTACCGCCGCGTGGCCTTGACGACGACCTACACAAGGAGCATAATATAAAATCCACCACCGAAATTGATTAGGTTCATCAGCAAAATGTTTTGAATCTATCACCAAATGACCGAATTTATTATTGACTGCATGTTAAAGCATCATATCTTTATCAAATATTCATCCACATTTAACAATAAACTTACCCTTGGACACAGCTCAAAAAATCTTTTTAAAGAAGTCCACCGCCGAAATTCCTCAATATGTGTGAGTTGTACCGATTTGGTAATTTAAATAATTTATGGTGCTAAGATAGTCGGTTCCGTTACGTCCTTTCATAGTTCATTTGCGCGCCCCGTTTTTGGCTCAACCAAGCGTTATCTGTCGCATAGCAAGGTTGTAGCCAGGCAACCTCTTGTCTAAGGTCATTAAACAAAGTTTACTGTGCGTCCATAAAATTTAATAACAAGTCAATGCAATACAAGTACAAGTGAAGGTGCATGGTGCATAGAAAGTTGAAGTCGTTGTTTCTCTAGCGAGTTGGCTGGCTTTGATACTCTAATTTGAACAGGTTTAATTGCTTTAATTTTTGTCATTCAATATATTGCCTGCCACTCTCAATGTTTTGAGTACTTTTGCCATTGCCTAGCTTAAATTCAGGAACGCATCACATGCACATTGCACACACGTTTTATCCCCCATATCCTCTGAAGTATATCTTATTTACTAGTCGCATGCAAACAATTGATCAAATAGGTATAGGGTAGTAACTAGTAGGTACAGCCTTGTTAGCAGTTAGCACACCCTAAAACCCCAATAAACAAACAATAGTATAAGCGATTGTCTGGACGTGCATATCCTATCATGCTTTTTATAGTGTGAACCATGACATTACAATCAAAGATGAAAGAAGTCTAACTTGCCTTGACGTGTTCACTCGCCTGTTAGTCTGTTGTTGTATTATTGATCTTCCAAGTCTGACTTTTGTGATATGTCTTTCTGTATTAGTGCTGCTGCTTTGGACAACTTATTTTTGTTGAATATATTTCATTGAGCCCCATTCATTGCATCAGATATGGTTGTGATGATATGTCTTCCACTCGTCTAGCTTAATTTCACGTTAAAGTAATGCAATGTTCAAACTATAAATATTCCTGTTATAATATTTTAAAGTGTAGAATGAAGCATTCACGCAGGTATCTGCGTGCCGGGCCTGGTGGGTTCTCCCGCAGTGGCCGGGCTTGATGCCGGTCCCAACTCATGTATGTGCGGGGCGGTGGCTAGGCCGGTTCCTGTTTTTGGGGAAATTTTTGCATCTCTAGCATCGGCATAACGCTGCCGGCGGCTGAAGACGTATCTGCGGTCGAGAATCGGCCAGAAGCGCCTCACCAGCCTCGCGCTACTCAACATGTACCCCGGAAGGGTAACACCGGACGTGGTACGAGAGCTCGCACGGCGCTTCGTGGAAGAAAAAAACGGAGAGCGTATGGCCACTTTCGGCAAGTTCTGAAGCCGAGGAAGAAGAAAGGCAGTGATTTGATGAGCAGTGTGTGCTGGCTTGTACGCCCAGCGGCGATGATCGGTGTGTTCTAGCTCGTACACCCAGCGGAGCTACTTAGTTTGTGTTTAGTTAGTTGTTTGCTTAGTGTAACCAACAGGGGCGGCGCCACGGATTTTATCCAGCGGGGACAAACTGATCTTGGTTGCCAGGTATCACCAAAGTTAAGATAAAGCTTCAACCCCTGAAAATGGATCGGATTTTGGAGATTGCTTACTGTTTACTGTGTGTAGGTATCCGCAGCTTTTTATCTCTTTGAACTTTTTGACAAATACCCTTGTCCACCTATCCTTGTCGTATACTACGTATACGCGGATATATTTTACGTACGTACGCATATTTTTTTGCGCCACTGCAACCAACTAAAACGTATTGTAAAACATTAATTATCATGCAATATATTTCTTCTGGTAGGTGCTTTGCGTAGTAATCATCTACCGTCTACATTTATTATTGTTCGTTTGTTAACCCGGCAGTCACTGGGGTATTTCTGTAACACGAGTCACTGGGGGGGGGGGCTTTTTTTAGCCCCCCCCTTGTATCTTCGGAACCAATCAGACGATCGCGCTGAACCAAACGGCAATCGATAGCGTCAGCGAAAATTCATTCACATAAAATTAATTTGTGTTTCCTTAGAGGTCAGTTCGGTGACCGTTCACAGTTCAGGTCAAAGGTCAAAATTTACAGACAAAATTGTTTGACCATATTTTCCATTAAAGCAATTTGTTTGCACCATGATCACCAAGATTGCTCTTAAATGAATGAAACACATCCAGGAATGAGCTAATCGGGGATTTTTTGACAAAATGGTCTAAGTGGTCAAGGTTCAGGTCAACCCATAAGGTACATTATGCCAAAATTTTATACGAAAGGTCCATGCAAACACATGTTGTACATTACTATTTTACGTGATAGGAACACGAAAATTGATACTCATTTTAACACCTGATTTATGGTACTTGAATGAAAGGTCAAGTAAAGGGTCAAAGTCATGTCACAAAAAGCGTCAAAAAATTTAAATTGATTAATTTACAGTAAAATCAATACATTTCTTAGACCATTTTGTCTAATAAAACCAGGTGCCTGCTCTTTATTTGTCTGTATTCTAGTCAAAAAAGACAAAAAATGAAATTCAAAAATTGACGTCGCGAGATTACCCATACCTTAGATGTCATCACTCTGTCAAAAATACAGATATCATTTTAAATTGGTTATGGTTGTTGAATATGTATATTTATTTACAATTTATATTCCGTTTTTTGATATCTTAAAAAGTTTCCGTTGTGTGGTCGATTTTTTCAAAAAAGACATTTTTGAAAATTTGGGGTCAAAAATCACTTTTTTACCAAATCTGAGATAGCCCATATTGTAGCCCTTGACGATTTGCTATCTTCTCTTTTTTTTCGGAATTCCATTTCGCTCTATTACATGACATTCGTACAGTTCCTAAAGTCTGAGCTGATTTTGTGTCAAAATCGTGCTGTAGTGACTCCACTAACTTGGGCTTTATTCTAAAAAAAAAATCTGACGAAATTTAAAAAAAACATCTTCCAAAGGGTGTGGAAAAAGATGCGCGGTCAGTACTAAACGTTTGGCGTTGATAGCTGCGATTGTTTCGTCTAGATATTTTAGATATTCCTCAGGGGGGGGCTAAAAAAAAAAACGTGACTCGCGGGTTTTAATAACCCGCGAGTTCACTTGGGGGGGGGCTTTTTAATTAATTAACTGGGTCTTGTAGCGTTGCCATGATTAGGTGATTTTGCGCCCGTAGTCGTGTTAATAACTTCATACTAGCCGTTTCCAGGGCTGCGGAGTCGGAGTCGGAGTCGATCGGAGTCGGTAATTTCGGCCGGAATCGGAGTCGGTAAAATTTTGCCGACTCCGACTCCGGTTATATGTTTTGGGCAGCATATAAGCAAAGTATTTTTCAGGTACAAATTGGTGAACCACCGTTGGCGAAGACTTAATAAATCGTGCCACTTCAACTTAGTTTACTTCGATTCTTTTTCCTTGCCAATCAATGATTTCCAATAATGTGGTGTGTATTGCGGTGATCGCGGTGGTTGAAAAAGAACTTCGGTCTGTCGTCGAATGCAGATCCAAAATGCTACCCCCAGGAATCGAAGCAGCGTTCAAGCTAAATCAATTCATAGAAGAATAAGGTTAAAAATGGCGTTTAGCCTGCTCAAGTGCTTCAAACAGCTCATTCAACTGTACATTGTACAACAATTCGTTATTACTATGGTAAGATTGTCACAAGATTTTACAAATTATATTTTTACAACGAATATCATGCTGACACATGCTGATGGATCATTTTACTTTATTAATTATTTTACATCTATTACTCGATAGTGATAGTAATTTTATTACCTGACCTCATTTAAGTGAAGTAAATGTCAAGCTCAGTTCAAGGTCAGCTATCAGGTCACAAAATATCAAAGTTCGAACATGGTTAATATAAATACCAAAGACATATGTCTACACCAAATTTGTCGCAGAAATGCAGTGGCCGGAGACGTTTATTTGTTTGTAGCTGTTCATTAAAGCAAAAGCAAAACTCCGTATGAAAATAAGTCATGAGTTACTCATGCTTTGGAGGCCATAAGTCAGGTAAAATTGGTAATATTGTTTTGAAATTTGGTCTGGAAATCGCCAATATGTGATTATAATATATAACATGTTTGGGATACCTTTGCAACATAGGTTTTTCGGCATTTTTCCAAAAGAATCGTTTAAAAAATGGGCTAAAAAACATATGAAAGCGATCAGAGTTATCAATTTTGTAGGTTTAACCATTTGGTATAAATACGTTCTTTATACGATATTTTAAAGTTAAGTTGATTTTTCATCGAACTCGTGTGCAGCAACGTCACTAAATTCGCTATATCTCGATTTTTCCTCAACAAAATTGCTTCATTTGTGCACAAAAGACGTTAAATTGGTGAAAGATAGCGCTGTTGTTTTTTTCGTTCTTACGAAAGCTCGTCAGAGGTGCGGTTTTGCCCCCTCCCCCCTAACCTCAGTCAATGGCGGGTCAAATGAGCTACAATCTTGAAACGGGATAACTTTTGCCATGGGCAGTTACTTTTTGTGCCTTTTGAATACAGCTTCAGCTAATTAAAGGTCGGAGTCGATCTCAGAGTCGGAGTCGGAGTCGACTCCGGAGAGTCGGAGTCGGAGTCAGAATCGGAGTCACCTGGAAACTGATCGACTCCGCAGCCCTGGCTTTCACGATTGATTTTTGCGCTGTGAAGATAACAATTTTAAGGGTATAATTTTTCGATGTTTCGGTAACCAAGCTTCAGGATGAACTTTTGCATGTCATCTTTTGATTAAATGTTCCGAAACATTTTTTAGACAAAAATTGCATGTTAGAGTTCATTCTGACGTTTCTTTACCAAAAACTCAAAAAATGATATGCTAACAAATATTCTCATCGCACAAAAAAAAAATGCAAGCAACTAGTGTGTATTTTTTAAAGCCTGGGTGTAAAAGCCAGATTTGCGACACAATATTAGTGTCCTTATCGGTTAAAAACATCGCAGTACGTTTTCAGTACCTCATTTAGGAATGACAATAGCCTTTTAATTTTCATTTCTTTGC
>VOPJ01014124.1:0-30065 GCA_014673585.1 Semibalanus balanoides
TATCGTCCAATATGGTTGGCAGAGTGGATGAACGACATTGAGGTACGTCTTGGGCTCACATCGCTTCAGTCTGTTTGCTCGTGTAACAGCCAACATGTGGATACGCCGGGCTGTCGCTCTAAACATCGTACGTCAAGTAGGTAGTCCGCTTTATGTCTCTGCTACGGAGCGTAATACCAAAAACCTGGTCTCCGAAAGCGTCAAACAGATGACACAATCTTAACTCTCCAAACTCTACAGTAGTATTGTATTATGTGTGACGTATTATATAGCTATATGATTTCGATAAATGCAATCTACGTTTTTCGCGACATGTTTGAATCACTGCCTCCAATTCAAAATTGTCATCCATCCGGAATTGAAGTGCCTAACACTAAACGATTTGGATGCGGTCGTCCTGGATATTGATACAGCATCGCCTTAATTCAGTTCATAGTAGAGTTACGCGTTACACTTACAATGCGCGGCATTTTCAACAGAAAATCTCAGCCTCTTCTTGACTCAGCACAGTAATCTATTCAGCAATAAAGAGTGTTACCGGGAGACCTGGCGCAAAATAGCCTACCTGCCGCTTATAGCACGACTGACAGAACTGCAAAACATTTCACACTTGCTTGTGTTTAGCGATGATTATGGCACGCCAAATTCCTAAATCAGATACTAATAGAATGTCAACGAATTGCCATTACAAGTTCACGCCACAGGCAAACGATTATCTTGAAGAACTTTCAGCCTTTATGCTCGTTTCCCGTCCTATCTCCCAATAAACCAATCTGATGTAACACGAAACACCAACGATTGTCGCAGATCAGTGACTGCCCGCCACAACATCAAGTCCTACAGTTGCGCCTGCGCTTCGCGAGTAGGATTTTTATCTGTCTGTAGTTGCTGATCAGCTGACTGTTCCTGGGCTCCTGCAGGCTCCGAGAGGTGTCTTCGCTGGCCGGACGAGGTACCAGCCGGACCGGCCTCCGACCAGAGACCGCGCCACCGCCCGACTGACCGCAAAGAGCAGGACGCAGGGCCGGCCGGTCTCCGACCAGAGGACCAGCCCACCGCCCTGACCGTGGACCGCAGGCCGGACCGGCCTCCGACCAGAGGACCGCGCCACCGCCCCTGACCTGGACCGCAGAGCCAGGACCGCAGGGCCGGACCGGTCTCTGACCAGAGACCGCTCCACCGCCCCTGACCTGGACCGCAGGGCCGGACCGGCCTCCGACCAGAGACCGCGCCACCGCCCCCGGCCTGGACCGCAGGGCCGGACCGGCCTCCGACCAGAGACCGCGCCACCGCCCCTGTCCTGGACCGCAGGGCCGGACCGGTCTCCGACCAGAGACCGCGCCACCGCCCCTGTCCTGGACCGCAGAGCCAGGACCGCAGAGCCGGACCGGTCTCCGACCCGACCTTCTCACTTGCCGCGCGCGCCCTTGAAGTTGCATACTTTGCTGAGGCACATGTAACCTGGGAACAGGGAATGATTGATGACAGTGCTGGACTGGGCAGTAGGCATGCAGTGAGAATGTCCGTGGTGCATGGGAACCATTATGTTTACAAGAGCCTCATCCAATTCTGAAAACAACTGCTACCTTGCGGGCCAAAGTTAACGATGACAAGCAGAAACATTGGTATAATGCCGGGTTTTCGATATATTGACTCTTGCTATAGCAGGTTTATGACACTCACACTGATTGCAGTTTTATTGCTGTAAAAGCATTTCGTCAAGATTCAGAAAACATTGTCAATAGCGGTAGGTACACATGTTGGCCATAGAACCATAGCCAAATAGGTGCCATGCACACATGGCCCGCGGGTCAGCACCAGTGGCGTCGACACACATATTTTTGAGTTGGGGCGGGGGGGGGGTGGAGATGGCGGCCAGGGGTTTGGTGGGGCAGCTCCATAGGGTTAGTTCTAAAGTCTTACGAATCTGAGGGCCGGAGCGATCATGGGGGCGGCCCCCACCACCCCCTCCCCCGGTGGCGACGCCCCTGGTCAACACCCGACCAAAGAAACGTCCCTTTTCAATCATTTCCTCTGTATCTATATTTGTGAGGTCACCCACAATGATTCGTGGCTATTACCACCCCGAGTTAAACAGTGCAGGAATACAACCGTGCATTTCCAAAACACGAGACATGTGACACACACACACACACACACACACACACACACACACACACACACACACACACACACGCACACATGCGCACGCACACATGCGCACGCACACATGCACACGCACACATGTACAGCACACGCACAAATGCACAGCACACGCACACACACAAACACACACACACACACACACACACACACACACACACACACAAACAACAGCAACACACAAAAACACATTCAGTGACATCCTGTATCGCCAGCGGTTCTGCCCTCTGGAACCACTCATAGATAACATGGCGTGATGGAGAGGAAATCCCCTTTCGACAATTATCAACTTATTATTCCCTTTCAAGCTGACGCTTATGTAAAGTCTGAATAATTCAAACCAACCATGAAATGCACCGCCCTGAGCCACTGTGACTAAATCCGACACGGGGCAGCTCACGTGGCATCAGGCGCCCGCGGAGAGCTGCGTACCTCGTGCCTGCCGGAACAGGTCGCTCCTGTACGGGTAGCTGCGCTTCTGCAGCTCTTTGAAGCGCCGCAGCAGCTGACGGGTGAGCTGCTGATGCTGCGTGCCGCTGCTGCCGCTGCCGCCGCTGCCGCCGCTGCCGCTACGCCGCTGCCGGGGTGGCTGCATGGACGGTACTGAAGGTTGCAGCCGCCACAGCAGCTGTTGCAGCGCAACGTTGTCGTCAGCGGTACCATCCTCCTGCGTGGTCATAGTTAAGCTGTTAGCTAAGTAGCATTCAACATGTCGGTCGTATTACATGTGTTCGATTCACTCTCAAGTCAGAAGTATCGTTCGAGACAGGGTTTGTTATCCTACTGCTGAGTTGGTGTCATAGGACGTTAGCGTGACGATATTACCGTCAACAAACAACCGCTCATTGGACTTCGCTGGCTTGTAAGTTTTACTGGCTGGCAGACATGGTATATCAGCCGGCTCGTTGATTATGTCTCAGATTCCTTTGGAATTCGCTTGTTGACGAATGTGATTCCTGGGCCGAGCTAAGAGTGGGAATGAAACTATCCTTTAGAAGTTATATTATTTGAACACCTCACACTTAAATGCATACCATATCCTAGGATTAAACATATTAAGTATGGACGCACTTGTCAATGTTTTGTTTGTTGTTTTTAGACGCACATGAGTACATAATAGGCAAACACAAGTATTTGTATATGGTGCGAAAATGAAAGATACGTATTATAACATCATTAGTTCTACCAAGTAAACAATTTGTGTACGTTTTCCCAGCACCGGGCGGGAATATATATTACGTCATTATATATATGCACTTTTGCTAATTAACTCTAGCACCAGCATACTTTACCGAGTCACTTTTCGGTGGCCGTCACCAGCGGTCGTCTCCGGTCTCACCGTGCCAATGTTGTCGGCCAGTTGGGGGAGAGGACCACCAGCTGGCTGCTGCCACCCGAAGTCGGGCACCTGGTCCAGCTGGTGCTGCTGATCCGCTCCCTCCACCATACCCATCGAGCTGAGCATCACGTCGGTACCGTCCGACAGCTGCTCGACGGAGGAGGGTCTTCCCTCGGTGGCCGTCCAGAGCAGAGACGCCCACAGGCAGAGCATCAGGTGGCACCGGGTCATCCTGCCGGGTCACACGGGGTCAGGTGGGGTAACACGAGGCTGAGTGAGGTCACATGAGGTCACACGACGTTACATGAGGTCATGCGAGATCTCACGAGACCATGCGATGTTCACATGAGGTCACACGAGGTCATCTGAGCTCACACGAGGCCACGTGAGATCACACTAGGTCATGCAAGATCACATGAGATCACACGAGGCCATACAAGGTCACATGAGATCACACGAGGCCATGCAAGGTCACATGAGATCACACGAGGCCATGTGAGATCACATGAAGCAAAGTGAGGTCACACAAAGCCACATGAGGTCACGTGAGGTCACACGAAGCCAAATGAACTCACACGATGCTATTTAAGGGATCAAGAGGTCAGGCGAGGACAATCTGCATGGACGCTTCATTGTGAGCCGCGGCTTGCGAGTGGTCATCTGGATCTGACGGTCGTTTTTTTCAATGCGGGGAACTTTTTCCAGCACTAACAAAAAAGGCCGCTGAGCAGTGAGCATGTTTTAACGTTAAATGACGTTTCTACTCAGTGAGCGGCATTGTCATCCTATTTTGTCTCCTGTCCAGTTTCCATTCCCACGTGTGCACCGTATCTTCAACGTGGAGCTTAATAAAGGCCACCGCTAACGGTAGACGTGTCAAATTCAGATCAATTAGCCAGGGGCGTCGCCGACGGGGGGGGGGGTCGGGGTCGCGAGGGCCCCCCACTTTTGAAAACTGTGGGGTTGACCCCCACTTTTGATGCGATTCGACTCCCACTCCACGCACTTGTTATGCGTGGAAGACTGATTCCAGTGTGAGTTCTGTAAGGGTATTTCCAATTAACAATAAAATATTCTAAATATACAAAATAACGACATCCACATATGGGCTTCAGTCAGTTACGGATGATCTTTTTTTTCCTCTTCCCTTTCGAAGTTCAACATACCCCTGCTCGAAAGGAAAACGAAGCAGATATCTATCCACCGTACCACTGTTCTATGCCCGCTGTAGCACTAAAAATGCGACATAAGTAGGGAAGCACTACGTTTGGTGAATACCTACACCACGGTCTATATATATACATACATTTATCATATACTTAATCATTGGTAGTCGTCAAACCTTTGCCGGTCTAGATGATTTAAGAATCATGGACAATCTACATACCAGTTAGAACTCCTTCATGGACAAATTGTCAGCCCCCAACCCGTTCCAGCCCATTCAGCCAGAACAAATTCTCCCGTTCCAACCGCATCTCCATACTTTGATAGGGCTGCCATTTCCCAAGCCCTATTTCAGTATATGTTTTGTATTTTTAAGTGCTACGAGAGTGTGAGCTATTTGTCTGTCCTAATAACACGGGTTCCCAGTCACGGTGAATTGTCCACCAAAGTTTGCCACCATTTCCATCCATTCCCGTCCCATTTCCATTTCCATATGGGATTCCCATTCCACGGAAGGCTATACGATACATCAGGTCCTTTTTAAGAAGAATGTAGATATGATGACAAACCCAAAGAGCTTACACCTTGGTCAGTGATGGTTGATAGGAGAATAGCGATAAGTAAATTGCGGTGCCTATCTAAACTGCAGAATCGCGGCTGTTAGGTAGCCATGTAATCCATCGCCCCGTGCAACCGTCCATACCATATCACATGAGCAGCAGCGTTGGCAGGGAGGAGGCGGAGCGGTACGCTCCTGGCGTTTTGTTTCCAATTGAGCTAGAGCTTCGATTCAAACAAGAGCATGTTGCTTGTGATTAGAAGAAGCCGTTAATATAACATTTTATTTGAATATCCTGGATCATGAGCTAGGTGACCTATGAAGTCATGACATTGACCCGGATGTCATCCAAATCGTGCATTTGTGGAAATCAAAATATAATCGAGCTAAAATCGCTGAATGAACAGTTCCAGCTGGATGTAACAATGCGGTGCTAAATTTTGGAAAAATAAGCTCGTCACACATTGTCCCAAAAAACTACTAGAAATCCAAAGTTCATCTCAGGTGCCTCGAAGGTCAGTCACCCGCTCGGCCTCAAACCTCGTCTTGACCTCTGTGATATATAAGAGCATGCGTGGACGCCGGGCACACGCATCTTTAGGAGACATATAATTAGCGCGTTTGTGTACAGAGCAATGGAATTTCATTGTGCTGCCGCGAGAATGTTTTTAAAACATTTGAAAATGTTTCCAGTAGCAGCACGTCGTGTAGTTCCACGCACTGAGACATTGCTACGAAAAATATATAACCCCTCGCCCGTGAAGAGCCCGTACGGGCAGCGTGAGGGGTTAAAAACATCTCGCAAATTAGTCGATCGTGAAAACGGCTACTACTAAATTACTTTAAAAACATTTAATTTTTCTTAAAAACGTTCGCGCAAAATAATCCATCGTAAAACGGCTATTGGTAAAATAGATGCCAAGTTGTCAACCAACAATAGAATAAGCGCCACCAAAATGTCTTTAGCAAACACCAGAGACCAAAAAAATCATCCAGGTCATCAGAGTCACGATCTCAGTGAAAAACATAAATATCACCTGGTAAACACTGTGATGTGCAATGTGGATTATTGTCCTAGACAACAAACACTCAGAAACTGCCACAAGCTACAATCATCGATCTAGGACGCCAGCTGTGCATGACATGGACCTGAGAAAACAGGTCATAGGTCACGTTCATTGGAGGATTTTTGTGTATATATTTACATTGTTCAAAAGCAGCGGTTACTGCAAGTTGCATCGATTCGGATGATAAGCACCTTACGCGTGTTTAATTCACGAAAAACGGAGGGGGTGGCCCCCCACATGGCGAGGAATAATTAGGCTCTACCATATGTAAAGCTTGTAATATTTTACTCCAATTCGTCTACAGTCCTGTCCCCAAGCGTTGTAGTTCCATTTTGGGAATGGAATTGCATATGTTTTGTTACAAATCTCGAGAGGTATGGCTGGTACATTGATCATTCTTATTTGCCACTGTATGAATAGAATATATCCATGTTTGTTTGCACAATATAATTACATCAAGTTTAAAAGAAGTCGAGGTATAAATGTTTACTACTTCAAACCTTTTCACTGTACCAGCTGTTACGCTGACTGCCACCGGGCCATCGTTATTATATCTATCCGAGGCTAATGTATATGCAAAACTACCTTCATTTAAATATTTCGATCATACCGAAGATGTGCAACCAAGGAAGAAGGTTCAAGCTCGCTGTCAGATTTCTGGGTTTATCCAGGCAACCCCGTAACAAATTTCGCTTCATAACAATACGCCTTCTATAACTAAGCTTGTTCCATCACGGTCTCTTTTCTAATATTAAAAATTGCGTTTTCAACTACCTAAAATTTAAATTTCACAACGCGGCGTCACATCGGTGGGCTTATCATAACAAAGTCATTGTCATCGTCTCCGGTTCGTTGTAACGCTGAATAAATAATATAATTTTTTAACTCTTGATCCTCTTCAAGTGGGCCAACGCCTATATTTCTGGGTTTATCAGGCAAACCCGTAACAATTTTCGCTGAATAACAAACACCTTCTATAACAATTAAAATCACTTAAAAATTGATACGAAGACTCGCATAAAAATGGGGTATATTTTTTCGTCACGCATAAAAATGAGGGTACCTATATTTTTTCTTCATTTCAGCCGACCCCCCCCCCACTCAAAAATCCTCGGCGACGCCCCTGCAATTAGCTATCTTTGATCTGACTTATTTACCTGCTTCCGCTTAAAGGGACTGTCCCACCTTAACATTAGATTTGAGTTGAGATAGCCATTTTCCGTGCTGGAGCGCATTGAAGTATTCATTCGTAATGGGCTATAAGTTAAACCAACCACCGACGCGTCGTAAATGACACAAGAGAAGAGTTTGGAAGCTGTGGTCTTTGACCATACTCCATCAAAGGAGAGCACATAGTAGACTGTATTAGCATTCAGGTTTCTTTAATCTATGTCGGTCATCTCTCTTTACCCAATGTTTGTAAAAGTGACTTGTTTTACATTAGGCTTGTAGCATAAGCCATACATAGTCATTACATATAGAGCGTGAAGTGTGTACTCTCTTGCCCAGACAAAAACTGAAACTATTTCATATGACGTCATCCAGCCCCGAGTGAGAGTGAACATGATGAAAACGTGTTTTTTTTTATTAAATAAGACACAACCTCTCTCTGAGAAACAAATGTCATAATCGTGTTCGGCAGCAATTACTTAATATTTAGCACCACATGCGGCGTTCATTTGAGAACTTTTGAAAAGGTGGGACAGTCCCTTTAATGTTTGGTTTAATGGAAACTGTCTCCAGCAATGGAGAGCTATTGCTTCGCTGTCTAGATTCGGCCATCACCATGAAGTCGACTTCTCAATGCTGGTCACCAGGAAACCGATCCGGAACCTAGTGGCCGTACTAAATTGCATTTGGTATTTTCCTTGAATTTGATTATCCTTGCATCCTAAATTCTCAAAAATATATAAATATGTGATAAATTGTATTGTAATTATCATGCACGTACAAAATGTTTCCTTTGGCAGAACACGGTGTCTCATCTATATCAGTTTGCTTTTTGCCTTAATCATGCCAAATTTATGGTAAGGTACTATCCAAGCAGCTAGTCTAAGTAGATGAGCTTCTTCATGAAATGCTAAAATATATGTTGTCCTCGGTGATGTGTGTTTGGTCGATAGCCTGCAATGTCTCATCACTCATATTGGCTCCTTGGCGTGCCCTTTTCTCCAGACCCCAGCACCGCAGTCCCAGTGTGAGACCCCCGATGACAACAGATGGTCCAATGTTCAGGTCAACACATCAGATGGTCGGTGGCCGCTGCGCCGCCGGCTCTGTCCGGCACTGATACAGTGTCGCCCACATCAGAGACGCGCTTGATGGAGGACAGACAGCGGCCGTCTCCCACGACCTGCTGATATCGACTAGCGCCGACCATATCCCGCGCTGCTGATCAGTGACACCGACCCTGTCACCTGACGCACCCCCTCCCCCCATCACCAGACGGGAAGTACTTCCGGTGGGAGGCCGGGGACGAACGATACCTCTTGACGAACTGCCGAAGGGGCACAGCATGCTTTGTTATGATTTGATGAAGTAAAACTATGTATTGCAGCACAAATTGCTTCTCCGAGTTCTTAAAGTTGTTAAGCCCCTTGACAGAATCATGGCTGTCTAAACTCTGTCTATACGGTCAAACAAGCACGTAGGTGCAGAATATAACGCCTCGAGCCCGCTCGCGTTGGATATTACTGTGAACGGCTGCAGGAGTATAGACTGCGCCGCTGTACAGGTGTGTGACGCGGCACAGCCTACCAGTTCAGGTACTCGGCTGATCACGCTGGGTTCTATCCTTATCTCACGCTATACAACGCTGCTTACTCGGAGAGCGAACAATAGGCCTGTTTACACCGCACTAAATATATTCCGCGGAAAATTTTACACGAAATTTATTTCTACATTTTCGGCCGTAATTTCATCTCGTCGCATTGGCGCAGCACACGACACGCGAGCAGCACGCGTTAATAAAGTAGATCGGAAGAACGGTACCCAAAATCTAGGGAAATTACGGCCGAAAATGTAGAAAGGAGTTTCGTGGAAAATTTTCCGCGGAATATATTTAGTGCGATGTAAACAGGCCTAATATGAGCTGTTATTGTGTCATGCAAACATACCGTGACGCTGTACACAGCAATCAAGCAGCACAGTTTACCTAATTGAAGCATCGTATCCCACTTGGTGCTTTGGTTTTATTGGTATTAATAGATGATCACAAGCGGAAATTTATGAAATCGCTCGGGGGCCCTAATGTTAATTTGATAGATTTTAACTCAGTTCTTACTAGAGTTCTACATGGGGCGGTTATCCCCATGGCTGGGCGAACCCCATGTCTAATAGGGTGGGCTGGACTGGAAAATCTATAGATCACATGGCTGTGGCTACGGCTGTGGCTGCATAGTCTACCTGGATTTTTTTTGCATCAATATTATCAAACCAATCTATTAAAAGAAGCCTTGGCATGTTTCCATAACAGTGGACTGGTAATAAAGACAAAACATAAATTTACACAAATCCTCATGGCTGGCCATCGGCCAGCTATTGACATTTGGGAGTGGCTATGGCTGGCCGTGGCTGTGATGCCATGGCTTTGGGGCGGCTAGGTCAAGGAAAAGTGCAGCCATGTCGGACTCTAGTTCTTACCATGCAACGCCATAGGCATAATACAAAAATGAAATAATTGGGGGGTGGGGGGGGGGGGGGCGCTTGGGCCCTCCCCAAGAGATATAAAGTTCCACCCTTGTAGATGATCTATGAAGTATATTCTTCATTGACTGAAATTTGGTTATTAATCCAACTCGCTGGAAGGCATGTGTTATGCTCTTTCTAAAAGAACGCTACTGAATCCGTCATTTCACAGCATTTGCTGGTTTTAATTGAATATATTGACTCACCCAATTTATCGCAGCAAACAAATTAATCAATTGTGGTTGTGTTCTGTATAGCTCACCCGATATAGATTTAACTTGGATATTGAGTCCTAGACGGCTGCATAAGGGGGTCCATAAAAGCAGTTGCGGCCAGCGTGAACTTTCTTAATATAAGCACCAAACAATCAGTTGCGACACGTGAGGCCCTACCTAAAGCAGCAGGCCTGCACCAGAGGGAAACAGCACATGCCAGTGTCGACATTGTCACAGTCGACTGAAAATGAGATATTTCTCCTCAGACATGTGTTTGCTAAGGGTTCCGCATCTTTTATGATAATGATCCGGATACTAATATTCGATCTCATATTGACTTTAATGAAATAAGCAGAAGCGTGCGTCGGCTAGGAAAACGAAGTCTGGGAAAATGCAAAAGTTTCAGTGAGCTAAGCATACTCGATGTAACACGCGCATCGATCTACCTCTTTGTCGGGAAGTTATATTAATATGAATGCAGAGCTGTAGCATTTAAACTGGGTAGGGTGATGAGGTAACATGAGAATCGCGACCTACCTCGCTATGGGGGAATTTAAGCGTGTGTTGTTTGATCTTTGAGTTGTGTGAAGCGTAAAGGGTAAATGTGTGGCTTCGTATATTTGTATTATTGCCATTGTGTGTAGGGGAGACCGGGGCACGTTCTGTCACTAATTTTGTTAATTTGCCCTGGTGGACACACTTGTTAAGAGTTAGTGATTGATACTTTACCAATACTGTTACGTACAGTCTAGGGTAAATATTCTGTCCACTTCAAATCGTTTTTAGAAGTTGAAGTAGTATCTCACTTTGTTTCGACACCAGTGTCGATAATGTGGCGATGACTCATCTGACAGAACCTGCCCCATATACGGGCACGTTCTGTCACCATAATGGGGCAACATTCTCTGTCACAGATAGGCTATACTCCTTGTTATCACCGAATGGTCATCTGTGCATCTCTGCCGGCGCGGAGAGGGGTTTCAATTCATTCTCGCCATATTACATAGTGTAGAAAATGACGGCCTATACGATTCCAACATGCATTTTTGCGTTTTTCTTTGGCTTTTCTATGCACGATCGGAGGCATATTATATCAGTTAACTGGGGGTGTGGGATTCCCACCGTCATGCTTGAAATCCCCCCCCCCCCTGTGGACGCAAAGATCCACCGCAGTCAGCGGTAAGAAAAACGCGTTGAACTGTCTCACGGGCAGTGATAGATATTTGCAGATGAGGCCCTGACGCCCTCCCCCTCCCGCTTAAAACGGCATTCTTTGCGCTATCGGACCGACTCATCCCCCTCCCCCTGGGTCAACAACTTTTCACTAACGAAAACGTAGCTAAGCTTTGCCCTCAAACTCGGAAGCCTGATCCGCCAGTAGAAATCCCATCAGTGAAACTCTTAGAAAAGGCCTTACGCACGAATAATGTGAACTGCATCGCACTACCCATTTTTTACGCTTATTGTGGCGTATCATATTCTGTAAATAACAGGCAATCCTTTGTATGGTCGTTTATAAGCGAGACGACTAGGAATCATGAACAGATTCAGCGCAGAACCCTGCCCAGATGGGTCGACAGAACCATGCCCCACTCGACATAGGTCACACTTCTTTCGTTTTTTACTGAAAACCTGGGATATAAGCCCTGGACATAATGAATGCTCCAGCACAATATCTGGACATTCGTTGTGCCCCCATGAATCAGCGTTGCAAAGACACTATACAAATACTCTTAATGGCCACTAACCAAAATGTGGTTCACTTAACAAAAGTTCTGTGGAGTTTACTGCTCTGAAAAACAAAGCTTTCTCCAGATTTCGCACCCATTCGCGTCGCAGGTTCATGTCTGTTGTGTCTTGACTAGTAACCGGGCCGTCGCAAGTACAAAAGGAACCATATTTACGAAACAACAAGTATTACCTTGGGTGGATAGATTCACGAGAAAAACCCGCTGACAGAATGTGCCCCGTGACAGAACGTGCCCCGTTCTCCCCTACTTTTACCTATATTCAGTTGGTGTTATTGTGTTCTGTATACCGAGTGTCTGTGAACATGTCCCTTCTCTTAACTCTTACCCGACAATCGAAACAGCTGTGTTAAATAAAAAATGTTTGCTTGACCCGTGCACCACTGGGCCTTGGCATTTCCCGCGCCCTACTGGGGAGGGGGTGTTTGGACACTCCCCTCCTAACTCGGCTCCTATGGCGCGTAGACAAAAAAAAACACTGTTCGAACCGTCATCAAAAATAATTTGAAACTATTTCATATTTTTTTGCTCAGGTCAAAATTCAGGTCACCAGAGGTCATCGAAGGTCATATTTTCCAGTTTTAGGACATCGCTCTAGAAACCCCCAGATAGCTTGGAAACTATGCTATCTAGAAACAAACGAAAAAAAACATCACCAGCCATTGCAATTTGTAACTGACCTAGTTGTCCTCACATTTGACCTCAGGTCAATAATTTAGTCTGTAGATGTCATCAAAGTCAAAAATGCTGTTTTTTGGCAAAAAATATTTTTGCAAATAACTTTTTACCTAATAAAGATAACGCAATACCATTTACGCCATCGTCTTTGTCTCGTCAAGGCGCCCTGAAATTATCATTGACGCTATCGTGTTTGTCTTGTCAAGGCGCCTTGAAATTGTTAACTTTTACCATGCTAGGTCAAATTAAAAAATGACTTCAGGGTCAAGTGGTGACCCAAGTACACCTTTTCTTAATGCGAATCGGCGTCTGTTCAGCTCAATTCGGCATATCTCATTTAAACCGAAAGCAGACATACTATTTGACATATATGCATCTCACATCGGCGTAACACACTCCCGCAGCAAAGGGCATTACAAATTGACAGTGCACCGTACTTGTCGATTTGTAATGCCCCTTTGCCGCGGGAGTATGTTACGCAGATGTTAGATGCCTATACGTCAAACAGTCATGTCTGCTGTCGGTTTAAATGAGATGAGCCGAATTGAGCCGAAAAGACGGCCAATTCGCTTAAGTAAAGGTGTAATAAGTTATGTCAATTTGGCGCGCTACGCCTGCCGTTTTTTCGTCATCTGATAAAACCGCAGGGGATGTTCAAACACCCCTACCCAGTGGTGGCGGGGGGGGGGTAATATAATACAATACAATACAGCTCGTCTCCACCAGAGCATAAGCAAAGAAAAACCTGTTCCAAAGTTTGTATAACATTTGCATGATTAGCTGGCCGCAGGTGCTGCATGTGTACCGTGAGCATTATAATATAGATAGTGTGACTCCTGTGTTTGCCAGTGGAACGTTCGTTCTCTCAATTATACACCACCACGTAGGTGTGAAACTGGTGGATGATGTCGTTTAGCACGGCAATGCACCGCCCATGCTCAGACCACATCTGAAGCCCGATAACTGTCTGCCAAAGACGGACGGTGGGTTGGCAGCAAATTAACCGTCACGGCGGCGGTTCAGTGAAGCCATTACCATCAGCTGTGATAAGCTGGCTACCGTGTCGCTGTCGTATGCTACATCCTCGCTTTGAACCATGTGCTTTATTAGCGGTGAGCCGGTGGCTCAGTTAGTGGTGTGATTATAATGTCTACTGGGTGCTGAATTTAGCAGCATTATGGTATAATTAATTTGGCTGCTTAACGCACACCCAACAGTATCCAATATCTAAATGAAATTGTATAACGACCGTTTGTTATATGGTAAGGTGATGGCGACAAAGTATTTTCATGTGCCCTTCTGTGTTGAAAAGACTTCCTTATTGTAATATAATTTACAGCAACAGAACATGGCATATGTAGCTATATGGTTGCGGCAAAGCTGTGTGAAGCTTATTTGTACACAATGTTTGGTATTGATGAGAAATACATCTGTATTGCAAACTAAAGGTAAAGTAAACACGCAAGCGGTGTATTAAAAGAACAGACAAACAAGTTATACTTTAAAAAGCAAAATAGCACATGAGGTAATATTAAGCTCATATCAGACCAACTGATATTATGACAGTTCTAGCGAATTTCACTACTATGCACACTTCACTGCTCACCCAAGGGCGTCGCCATGGATTCAGAGTTACTAGGGGCATATGTCAAATTAGTAGGGACCAATCCAAGTGCACGTGTACTTTAACATGGGACCCTATTAGGGATGTCTCAAAATTTCTAGGGACAATGTCCCTAGTGTCCCCAGTGGTGGCGACGCCCATGTGCTCACCCCACCTCTGCTTACTATGCTATTCTCCCATAGCCTTGTCTTACGTTCAGTAACATACACTCCTCGTCAGTCGTCTTCTTATTACCATGGCCGCTGTACAATGTATATACTGTACAAATACTCACTCTGTTAAGGCTCGGCACACTTATCTCCGAACAATCCGAGGATGTGTACCCGTTTGTCTCCCTTTTTACCTGTGTTTCTGTGTATTGTTTCTTACGTGAACAAATATGCCGTATTTGCTCAGTCGATGGCTGCTACCACTCAGCCTTGCTGTACGCTGCCAAGGCGCCCGAAGCGTCAGCGTAAAGTGAATAATGACCTACAACTATATGAACAATATGTAATGAATACGAATTGTCGCATAGGCTATCGAGACCAACGGCGTGCTCTTGGTTGTAGGGCAACATCCGGCCGCTAAATAGGTACACACACACAGGGGGATCGGTAAGCCAAGATTATTGTCAGAATCACCCTGATACTATATGCTAGTCACTTTTAACCCGCGCCGTTACGAGGGGGGAGGGGGTGGCAGACACATTTTTTTTAAATAGCGGAACAACGGTGTTACGCAGAGCCGACGTTTATAGTGCAGCCGCTTGAAATAAATTACCCACATTGTGTAAGATACCTGACCTCAGGTCCTCTCAGGTCAATGCGCCAGACCAGGTCACGTGATCCCACCTCCAAAAAAGTTTGCTGTCATACCACAGTCACACTTTTTTGGATGATCTCGGTTTCAAATTTAAATGACTTCAAAAGATCATTTATGCCTACAATTTGTACCTTTATAACGATTTTGTATATATCAGTGACCTGTCCAATTTTGTGACCTCCCGATTATGTCAATGGAAAATACTAAAATGCTTCCTTTTCATAGGATACGAAAGATAGCAGTCCAAATCCTTCTAGATCATATTATCCTTTGTCATTATTGATGACGCAGGTACAAAGTTTATTCAGTGACCCCTACATGGTCAGCTGAGGTCATCCGTGGTCACTACATTTTTTGTCAATAACCCTTGACAGAATGAAGACAAAGCGATGAAACCGGCACCAATGTGTTTGTCTCGTCGTTACACGTCTCCTGATACGCAACATGACCTAGTTGGGTCACCACTTGATGTTGACCTGAGGTCAAATTCTAAGTTGACCTAATCTGGTAAAAATAATCTAACTCGAAGCGCCTTGACAATACAAAAAATAATGACGTCAAAATTATTGACTTATCTATATAAACAAACAACGGGTAAAAAACTTTTTTTTTAAAGAAATAGTTTTGTTGACCTTTGACCTCTGGAACCCTAACCGTTTGTGTGAGATACAATATTAGGACACCATGTCGATCGTATTTTTCAAGAGCTTCCGATTGCTTCTTCTGTTCGTTACTAGCTATCATAAGTATGTAATTCCCAAGATATTTGGGGGTTTCGAGTCGAAGTCCCTAAACTGGGAAATCTGACCTGGTGACCTCATAATTAACCTGAGTCAAACAAAGATAAATAGTTTTTAAATAATGTTTTGACGAGCCACTTTATAACGATATTTTTGATTTTTGTATACGTCCCACAGGAGCCGATTTCGAGTGGGTGTCTAAAGGCTGAAACACAGCTCCCTCGCAAGCAAATCGCGTCTCGCAACTCCCATTGAAATACACGCAACACTTTCCGCTCGCGTCTCGTCTCGCACCTCGCAGCTCCGCTGAGAACTCGCGGCAAAATGTCTCTCCCGAATCGCTGGTCTCGCGGCGACATCTATCTCACGCGCGAGAGAGTTGACTCTATGTTCAACTTTTCCGCACGATTTGCGTGCGAGATGAGATTTTCGAGCCAGACTCAAAATGTGCTGCGTTTCAGCTTTGAGCATCCACCCCCCTTGCACGACGAAAGTGGCACCGAGCAAAGGAATGGCGCGGGTTAATACACTGAAGTCATGCAACAAGGTGTTGCATTTCACAGAGTCAGAGTTGTTGAAACCTGGTGTTGGTTGACCAGAAACGTTTGACTGGCAATATCTCATTCAACGCGAGAGAAGAGCTTGGGGTGTCGTTGGCCCGAATCGGCCCTGCTGTCATCACGGACTGGATCAGTAGCAGCAGCCGAGTCATAAGCCTCATGGGAAATTCAGTCGCCTGCACCAGCATGACCCCTATGGTAAAATAAGTGTTTCGTTTCGTTTGTACGGGAAGAGCAAAAGCATTCTGTCGAATATGTTTGTTGATTCCATACATGCATGACTTTATAAAGTAAATTACATAAATATAATTATTCATAAGTATCAAACAATTAACAAGGGTCCGACATTTACTGCTCATGTGTGATCTCAAATCATTGGAAAGGGCATTGCAACAAAATAAAAGTGAGATATATTTTCCAAATCGACTTTCTTTGGAGAGATAGCGTTCAGTGTGACAAGCGGCACTGGTTTATTTTCTGACAGGCCTGAGGCCTCACGTGTTTCAAAGAAAACATATTTATAATTATAAAACATATTTCTAACATATTTCTAATTTTTATGGCTGGTGAAGGCGCAAGCCGAAAGCTCTCATTAATTTGACTTTTGAAAATAAATATTTCTCGGCATTATGAAGATAAAGTTATCGATTATATTTATAGCTATGTCTTACATTTCCCTCAAAACAGTGTTGAAACAACTACAAGAAAACATATCTCAGCTCGGTAACTTTTTGAAATAGTAAACGATATCGAACACACAAAATATCATCAGAAAAATAAGAAATAAATTTACGTTTACTAGCACTTGATTATTTTACCGAATAGCAAAGTGTATATGTCTGACCACTGGCCAACAATTTACAGACACTCAATTCTGCTGTGGTAAAATCCCACTGGAAGTCCCACTGTAATTTTATTATAAATTCCAGCTGAACTTTTTAATTGGATAGGCTTCTAGGATCAGAATTCCTCGTCAACAATAGCTTGTTGCGTGGAGTCGGATCATTACCCATACCATCTGATCGAGCAATTCCTGAAAACTGGCCTAAGTTTTACGTTCCGCAAAGCCTCGGTATGTCCCCGCGTCCTCTGGCCAGTTAACCTTTGAACGGCTGCTGCAACTCACCTCAGTCCATGCCAAATCACTCTCGTTTCGCCTAAAACCCCTATCGACTTCTACAACCGTATCTAGCCGGGAGGAGGAGAGTGTCCGGCAAGCGCAATAACAGTGTTCGACAAGCGCACTAATAGTGTCCAGCAGGCGCACTGATAGTGTCCGGTGGGCGCACTGATAGTGTCCGGTGGGCGCACTGATAGTGTCCGGTGGGCGCACTGATAGTGTCCGGTGGGCGCACTGATAGTGTCTGGCGGGCGCACTGATAGTGTCCGGTGGGCGCACTAACCTACTGAGCTGAGAACGGGACGCCAATGGCGATGAAAGCAATACGGACATACAGCGACCCAGAGAGAAGCACGCTTTCTGCAGTAACAATTTTTTTTGCAATGAAATTCAATTATAATTATCAGAGCATTTTTTTTTTGTAGAGATGCTAGTTCCCATTGGTATTGCATGAGGGTAGGTACACTTGTGTTTCAGTTACGTGATCAATTTCTGCAAAGTCCTTTACGGCATATTGACTGAAAGGTATGTACGTATTGTGCAACATAGTACTGAATGGAGATTCAGCTTTTCATTAATGGATACACAAATTGATCATAAAATATCTACAGCGGATGGACAGCCTAATAATAGAAAGAGCGCCAATCATACAGGGTTTTCACTCAAACACTCAACAGCACATGCTGAGCACTAGTTAATGGCATTATCAGTTTTCCCATCATCTCCACAACGCTGTGAGTGTGAATGTGATGTGTGCACTATGCATGTTTATTCCCTTTCTAGTCTAGTCATTGTCTGTCTTGTAGTACTTAACAATCAAGTAAAAACATTTTTTTTACAATTAATGTGGTTGATATTCGTAATGAATAAATAATTACATAAATATATATACTTAAACGCTTTTAGCATAAATGACCAAAGAAGGCGGACGAGGAGGCCGGATATGCAGCGTCGGCGTGTTATTGTTTTCAGACAAGTATAACACTATCACTGTTGGCGTCGCACTACAGCAATGAAGGTATGTGCTGCTTGACGTAGCGTATCACAAATATATTATTATTTACAATTACTTGTCAACATATCTGCATACAGCAATGAAACACTAGTCAAATATATCACAACTAACAATGCATGCAATATGGATAGTAAGTAATAAGACATGAACGAAATATCCACAACTTATCTGCATTGTTAAACGACTTATTGTTACTATTTGGAGCCAAGTTTCTTTTTTTCTCCAAAATATTTTTTAGTGATCTGACGGCAAAACTTGGCAACCAGTTAAAGCTAAATTTGTGTTTTGTTGTGTGCAATGCTCTTAAGTGGGCTGGGCCAGGGCACCTACATTTTGGAAGTATCAAGTCAATAGAAAATGTTAAATGCTGAAAAAACATTCAACAAGATATGTCTAACATCAACTGCTACAAGCTACTGATGCGTGAGCAATTTATCCACAACATTATACAACTAGGTATAGCAATCGGCACATCTAGCTTAGCATGTGTATCAACAATGCTTAGTTATACAATCGTACACAATTCGTTGTTGATTGCACCGTCTGTAAGCTTGCATTTCCTCGTACTACGTTGCTTCGCATCACGTACTAGGACACTAAGAAATACGGCGACACACCCCTTCTGTGTGTGTGTGTGTGTGTGTCTGTTGTACTGTGCTCACCTGGCGAGCCTCCTCTCCCTGCGTGCCTCTGACGCCTGTGACGCCTACCTTCTGACCTCTGGCACTGCGACTGAGTCTGCAACTCGGCCGGACTCGAGAGTACCGTCCCGTCTGCCGTGCCCGCCGGCTATATAGGCCCTGCCGGGACGGCGTACCTGGACAGCGGCGGTGGCGCGCGCCGGTAGTCACTCTCCCACACGGACACGGACACGGATACAGACACGGATACAGACACAGACACAGACACAGACACAGACACAGACACAGACACAGACACAGACACAGACACAGACACAGACAGACAGAACACGATACGGACACCGGACACGGACACGGACACGGACACGGACACGGACCAGAACAGACACAGACACAGACACAGACACAGACACAGGACACAGACACGACACAGACACAGACATCAGACACAGACACAGACCAGACACAGACACAGACACAGACACAGACACAGATCACAGGAACAGACACGGACACGGACACGGACACGGACTACGGACACGGACACGGACACGGACACGGACACGGAACACAGAAACAGACACAGACACAGACACAGACACCAGACAACAGAGCAGCCAGACCAGACACAGACACAACAGACACAGACACAGACACAGACACATCACAGACACAGACCACAACACAGACACAGACACGGACAGCAGACACGACACAGACACAGACACAGACACAGACACAGACACAGAAAGACACAGACAGCGACAAGACACAGACACAGACACGGAACACGGACACGGACACGGACACGGACACGGACACGGACACGGACACGGACACGGACACGGACACGGACACACAGATACACCCACGCACGCATACACGCACGCACCCGGATGTCATCCGAATCGCTATTGCCAAGAGATTTAACTCTAATCAAGCTAGAATCGTGAATAAGCATATAATTATGTAAAGTGGGTGCCAAATTTGATATCAGCGTCACGAAATGTTCTAGAAACTGCCAAAATACAAAAAGCTTATCTCAGGTCATCAGAGTTCAGTGACCTCGGTTGACCCATGCAAGTGCAGGACCACAGTGGAACATATAATTATGTAAAATGAATCTCAAATTTTAAAACAGCATACAAATGTCATACAAACTGCCCAAGACCAAAAAAGTCATCTCAGGTTATTGGAGGTCATTGACCTCTCTTGATCTTTGAAAAGGTCATCTAAGGTTACGACCTCAGCGGAAAAAAATAACCATTAGCCGTTAACACCGGTGCATATCTCCTGAGCAACAAACACTCGGAAACTGCGCAAGTTACAAACAACGATACTACGGGACGCCAGTTGCGCCTGCCATGACCTTGAGAAGCAGGTAATAGGTTATGCGTCATGGGAAGTCTAAGTTTTCGATTTTCCGAGTAGTTGTAAAATTGTTTAAAAGCTGGGTACTAAGAGATGCATCGAGATCGGTAGATAGCTATGCAATTTATACTAAAAAAAAACGAGGGGTAGTAATCAGCATCCACCCCCTGCCCTGGCCATGGAATGTTACAAAATCAAAATAATATTTGTGACGTGCTCTCATAAATATAATACATATCTGAGGCAGTAGTTTTTATTGATTCTGCTTTACATTATGAGCCACAAAAAACATTATCTTCACACACTCAATTTTCGAAATAAGGTTTCATGCCAGGCGATGGGGAGGTGAAAGGTCAAAATCAATATATTTGAGGTGATGGGTCATACTTTCCATTCAAAGTTTCCGATTGCGACTATTGTCGCCCAAAGTGTATTGTCGCACAGAGTGCTCTCAGGAGCAACACATCTCCTGCATAAGTGAAAATAAGATTTAGACAAAGGTTTAGGTCAATATCATGTCACAAAAGGTCACTATTGGTATCAGGTCTAAGAAAGCCATTCGAAACATACCTTTGCCTTTGACTGACTAACTCATAATGCCACTTTTAATTACGTTTTTTGTCTTTTATTGACTAGATACAGACAAATAAATGCCATTGTTATATGTCTGAGACAAATTTGGTCAAGAAACATGTTTTGTTTGTTTAGATGAATAAATTACAAATTTTGACCATAAATGACCTGACCTTGACCATTGACGGCGTTAGGTTGTGAAAATAGCTACTGCTGCCGAATTACATGTGTAAAATAACCCTTAAAACATGTTTTGCATGACGTTCGTTGAACTATTGCCAACAGTGACCTTTAATGACCCGAGCTTGACCTTTGATTACCATTTCACTTTGTCTGAATGCGGGAGATGCAGTTTACCTTTGAGAGCACTTCTTGAAATAATAGTCTCAATCTAGGTCTTTGGATGGAAAGTAGGTATTTCCCAAAACTCAATTATCTCAAATGTGACCTTTGACCTGACAGTGGCCTGACATGTAGCCTTATTTTTAGAATTTCGGGTATGCATTATAATTTTATCATTGGAAGCCTTCAATTGCCGCCTTGTACGACGCGCTGTGGTCATCGGTTTTGACGATACGAGAGGGGTTAAAGTTTACCCTTCCCTCCCAGCACCGTGCGTTCGGCTGGAGACCCCAGCGCCGCACCAGATATCTATCTGTGGATGCTTTTGGACTATGTGGGAGGGCGCCCTCAGAGGCGCATTTCATGAACCGAAGGCGCCTTTGGCGCCTGCATTAGGCCCCTGCATTAGAGCCCTTCATGAGACACATTTTCAGCCCCATCCCGTTCCAGCCCATTCAGCCAGACCCAAACCTGTTCCAATTCGAATTAATAATTGATGGGGCTCCCATTCCCACCCGCTTCAGCATATTACAATTGTAATGTAAGCATAAAAAATCATTGTTTGTGCTTACAAATTATATAGACTGTCCCAAACCCGTTCCAACCCGTTATATTTCCAAAACATTGCCCATTCCCACCAATTTCCATCCCGTTCCCATCCCCATACCCATATAGGAATTTGGATACCCATTCCATGAAGGGCTTTACCCAGCATTCATTCATTTCTATTTTTGCTGCCAAGCCAATCGCTATTCTCCAAGTGCTACGTCACATTAAAACTAAGCAAAGTCCTCAATTGTTTGCTCCGACTCAAAATCGAGATCGAGTCAAGGTGTCTGATGCAAATCGCTCGTAGCGATTATCATCTATGGTGACGATTTCCGTGACCTAAGAGTAACCTAGACCTACACATCAATATATGGTCAGATAGGGAACTCAAGGACTAACATTTTGACGCTAACTAAATAATTGAATTTTCATCACTTTAATAACTACGACGGTCAGAGCAAAATCGTTATTTTTGGACGTGGTCGATCTTTGGTCATTCACTTTACCTGGAGGGTCACCCGTTGACCCGAAACCTAACAATTGCATACTGTTAGATTCTTCACATAACAGGCAACATTCTGGCCCTTACTGTGTTGCTCTATGTTGCTTGGGTTGGAAGTTAACTGGGTTAACAGCCTGTCAACAACAGCCTGTCAGTACAGCGAAGGTGAGACACGTAAGGTGAGGGTAAAACTACAAGCTCTCGCTGTAGGCTCCGTGGACCTGGTTTTGCTGAGATCATCTTACATCAACATTGTATTAACGAAATTGTCTTGCTTTACGATGCCCGTTTTGTGAATAGATGTTTTGCAAGCAAATACAGTACCTATTCTGCGCCCATTTTGTATGTTCCGCACCTCTTACAAACAATAATATACATGTGCTGACCGTCTGATTGTAGGCACAATGTCTGTACGTCGTGCTCAGCGACGGCAGTAGCGGCTGCCCAAATCTGATCCGGTTCGCCCACCGGTGACGTCATCTGACGTCGTGTGACGTCACCTGGCCCGAGTGTGGCCGCTGCCACCGATCGCCGGCCATTTCGGTCAGACACTAACGACTATGAGGTTCCCCTGGGCCTCAGGCAGCCTGCGCGAGAGAAAGTCTACCTCTCCTGGGCCCAATCTTACCTAGTGCCGTGAATGTGCAAGTACGGATATATGGCAGAGCTGCGTAGCTGCGTTCTTGGGGCGGTGTGCGTGACGTCGGCAGCCTTACTTGGGTCTATTGACTAGTGTTTAGATAAATAAATAAAAGTGTTTAGATAAATAAATCGAGCAAATCGATCTCTGGGTCTACTCATCCGCTCTTTTCAATCTGGCTCCAAGCACGGTACAAACTTTGAATACGCACCGCTATTTCGCGGCCCTTCTATTTTTTCCCCAGCGGTCGCGAGTCGATTCTCGAGACTCCTCCTTGCAACTGTAATTCTCGGCCGCTGGGTGCGGGTGACTCCCATTACCAAGGCGGGATGGTCGTTCGGGTGGCTCAGCACAATTTCCCTTCCTTATGTGGCTTCTTCCCACAACAGGCCCAGTTTCGGAAAATTGTCCTTCTCTCTACCCATCCCGAAAGACCTCTGTCCCCACCACTTCAAAATACCTATTACTTCTAGTTGCAAGGCGAGTTCAGTCATGACCTTCCTTTGTTCTTCAGAAACCATTCGTTCTATGCATAGCTCAACTGGACACATCCGCGTTGTCTGATACCAGCTTTTTTTTATTCCACGTGCCCACTCGATCAGAGAAGACCCCGCCACCAACCTGCCTCTACGATCGTGCCTCCACTCTCGTGTCAAAAATTGGATATTTGAAAGAACTGGAGATCTTCCCACTCCGCTCGATGATCTCGATACGCCTTCCTAAGAGATAAGGAGTGTCTCCCGCCCGACAATACTTCGATGATAGCCGATGGCTTCCTATTCAAGGCGGCAGGATCTTATGATTGGTAGGGAAGGCCAGTTGGTTGCGATTCCCGCATGATGTTTTAGCTGTAACGCGGCTCAATCGGCGTTGCTTTAGATGCTCTCCGCCGGTGTTTCTGTGATTGTCTTTATTCACACCTTTTGTTGTGGCTTTGTCTCTGGTGGCGTGTATATGTTGTGCTCGTTTTTAACTATTTGACTTCGCCTGTCATTGGGTTCATCCCGTTGGTGATACAGTTGAAAAAAACTTGTCACTAGATGCGGCTGTGTAGCTGATATGCCAGATTAATCCACTATTCCCTTTCTTGCATTTTGCCCACTTTAATTGCTCTCCAGCTTCCTACGTCACCGATTATGTATAAGATCTTTACCTGAGCACTAGGTCAATTTATAAACGAAATGTCACGTGAAATAAGTGGTTCCTGTTGACACAATCCATTGCTGAAAAACTCGCCGCTAGATGACGTTGTGCAGCTCATTAAAGGGAATATAGCACCTTTAACATTAGTTTTTAACTGAGATAGCCAGATTGTCGGGTGTGCTGAGAAACCCCCAAATCAGAAATTTTGCCCTTCAAAGCGACCTAGTTGCTGAGTTTCAACGCAAAAGCCGTTGGTCATATGTGGTCATATTTTAACGTCACAAATCCCGTGACGTTTCGCATACGTTCACTCAGATAGTTTACCCCTCCACTTTTATTGCCACCCCCGCAGCTCTTTCGCTTTTTGAACCGTTACCACCCAGTATTTTAGTTACCTTGCGGTCCCGCCCGAGAGCCGCCACCGCCACAGTTGTCTTGGTCAGCGCTCGGGCACCCACTAGATGGTGTTTGCACGTATTTGCGTGCACCCCAAGGCGTCCCTTTTTAACCCGGCGCGAACGAGCGCGTGTCGTCGAATCCCAGCCAGTTTCGCCGTTTCCGGCCCTACCGGTGCTACGGCCTATCGTAGCTCGGTGGACCGCCGCACCAGCACGCTGTCACTTGGGCGTGGCGTGCAAAATTTGTGTTGACTCGGCGTTCCCGCATTGCCTCCTGTGTGACGACACAACTCGCATTTGGTGACGCAAGATTGGTGTGACAGTCCACACTGTAAGAATCATTATTACATATTTTTTCAAATTGCAACAACATTCTGGGACTCCCCTCTTTCCGACACACCAAACCATCGAATAGGGCCCACGGACCGTATTATCAGGGCATTCTTCTCCATCATTCTACATACTTTTCCCAAGGTGCTATATTCCCTTTAAATGTTTGCGTTATGTTTTCGTTAATTTGTATTTTGTCTTGAACTGCATGGTTTGTATAACTTACACTGCGAGTGATGCTATACAAAATCACAAATTTCAACCCATTTCTATAGTTAATCTGTCATCAACCATTTGTGCAGTCGCTGACGTTTTCAAAAACTCCTTTTTGCTTGTTAACCGATGAACAAAACACATTCGTCGCGGGCAAGCACAGCATGCCTCATTTGCTTAAATGTTCTCTTGGTAAGCTTAAAGGGAGTGTGCCTACTCTTTTGAAATGTCAAATATATTTTATTACGGTAAGATTAGCTTATGTGCTTTGAATTATTTGTTACGATAAATATTCACGTCTGGAGCCCTTTAGTTGGGGAATTTTTACTTATATTCTGTTTTGCATTTGCTTTTTGTTTTTCAAAACTCATAAACGATTTCGTGCACTATATAAAACATGATTATGTGAGCAGAAGATGTTACCCATAGGTTTATGGGCACTTTTAGACGATAAAAACAACCACTTTCATGAGGCAATGTTAAAGGTTTTGTTTACAGTGCATTCGAGAATTCTACTTCGGCAGCTTATATCACATGCTCACTTAGTTAGTATTTTACTATTGGCCAGTAGCGCTAACAATTTAATGCTAGCGTTGTAATATTTAAGAGCTCAATGCTTCTTAGCTCCGCCGAAAGCTCTCTGGCGACGCATTCGATATTGTACCCTTAGGAGTCCGTCTTCCAGTCTGTGATTGAGCGACTTACTACTCCGAGAATTTTCTCAGGCCAACATAAAAGGGTGGTAAGTCTAGGGGAAATTAAGTTAAATGGCTAAATTCAGAGAATATATCTGTTCTACAGACTAGTGTCAACAACTTCACATGACCAATGTGAGTAGGCATACTCCCTTTAAGCCCTTCTCAGCCACTTCAGTGAAAAGTTCATTTGTATTTATCAGGAGCTCCGCCGCAGGGCCAGGGGAGGGGACGTAAATTGTGAGACAGAGGCAGTATGAAGTTAATTCTTTCCATGCAACGCCCATAGACGCAATGTTAAAAGTAAAAAAATGTGTGGGGACGTTCCCTCCCTGTGGCGGAGCCATTGTTATTTGTATATATATTATACTAGGATTAGACTGGAGCATTATTAGTTCATTTGCTGGCAGCTGATCTGGCTGGCCACTGGCTAAGAGTATTTATATTCGTTTTCAGTTAGAATAATGTGTGACAATAAATGGTACTTCATATACCCAAAACTGCCGATTGAAAATCCCAAAACATCAATTTAAACGACCGTGATCTGTATAATAGACCAGTGGTTACCAAACGGTTGGTCATGACCCCATTTGGGGTAACAGAGCAATTCTGCGGGGGTAACAAAGCCCTGTGAAGTTCAACCATAAATGTTACGCTAATATAGCTTTGATGCAGCACTTGGCTAACAATCTAACTTTTCTGTGCGCCCTGTCGGCAACGAAGCCCAGAATCGGGAAATTGGTGCAGAAAGGGGAATAAATACATGTGCGCTCTCAGTCTTTGTTTGTATTGCAAGTTGCGACGCTCCAATGGAAGTGTGTAAACAGGTGCAAACAATGCATGGGAAACAACGTTATTTTTTATAAATCAGTATACATTTTGCAGGGTGGGGTAATGGCCTCTACTGGCTACCGAAAGGGGGCAATTGTGTCGGGAGGGCTGGGAGCCACTGTAATAGACATTCCAATACCATTCATTGTTTACATATTTTAACTGTCACTCACTCGTCTGGTTGTCCAAGTCTCTCGTCACGTCACATAGCAGACTTACATCTTGACATGTCACCATCAGCTGTTACCTCCTGTGACCTCCTGACCGGTGTAATGTGGCAGCCAGCAGGTGAATTTCACGACGCATGACGGCGGGTGCCGCGCCCGTATGAATGTCTCCGTTAATGCCTGGCAGCGTATAGTGCTAAGTGCACAATGGAGTACTTACCGCGGTGGGAATGCCACTGCATACAAGAGTTCAATGCAGCTGTTGGCTTAGTTAAAACACAACAAAGGCCCCGACTGTCTGAATGGCTGTACAAGACAATGGAGTTGAATGCTAAACTAAACAGGCTAAGTATAATTGTATTTTGGATACGAATGCTTGCTAGTTCGATACAAACGCAATCCTCTGGAAAGTAGGGCAATACTTCATTGGAAACCATTCAAGACATTGCTGATGATTACTGTTCTAGGGTGCACCAGCGGAGACGCTGAGGCCTTTTGGTGAAATGGCTGGATGAATGTCCGCCCACTTTGCATACTGTTACGCTGTGCTAATTGTACCATGTGTTACGTTGCGCCGCGCGTGGTGTGGGTCAGTAGCTAGCTGCCTTTGACCATCCGGCGACTCGGCGCCCCGAGGCGGCTGGGGTGGCGTGACCGGCCTGACTGGTTCCTTGGCCGGCCGGGCTGTAAGTAAGGGCCTGGGCGGGTAGGGCGGCTGGCCCAAATCCCCCGCAGGTCCGCTGTAAGGTTATCGGCCTCCCACGCACTCGTGGTTTTATCTCAGTGGCCGAGTGGTCTTAGGTAAGTATTAATCGGAGCCGATGGTTCGTGCAGAGTTTTAATTCACCGACTGCTGGTATAAATGTTATGTATTGTATTTGTTTGCTCCGTGTGTATCCCCGCTGCGACGGGTCACGTGATCTCGGCCAATCAGGGGCGCGCGGCGGTGGTACGCCCGCCCGAGCCAGTGGTGGTCGGAGGGTCCATTTTGCCGAGACCGGTGGGTTCAGTCAGGGTCCCAGCTCCGGCTGCGAGGTAAGGTCACCGTCTCACTTGGCCGCCCACTGATCTCCAGCTCTCTTCGTGGCCAGGAAGTGAGCCTCCTTGTGCTGTTGGCCAATCCTGTCGCTTCTTCTGTGGCCAGAAGGAGCTTCCTTGTGCTGCCGCAGCTAGCCCGGGGCCACTCCCCGAGGGAAGTTGCACTCCCACTGCTTCTCCCTTCTGGTGGCCAGAGGGAAAGCCTCCCCTTTTCACGGCAAGTGCCTTTTCCCGCTCGTGCAGATGAGGTACAACACGCGCGACTCTTTCTTGGGTGGTCGGGGTGCAATGCGCTACTTTTCTGGCGGGTGTCCGCTTGTGCGCCCTGCTTTACCCTGCCGTGCCGGTTGCCCTTCGGGTGGGCGGAGTGGTGGTCTTTGGTGAATTTTCTGAGGTTTTCAGCGGTGTTTTATAATATAGTATTTTTAATACTTAATATCCTAAGTTCGAGAATTTCACCCTTAAAGAGACCGTAAGCTGGTTTAATAGTTCATACAAGAAACACAAGTTTGAGTAGACACCGAGATCCACCAAAGGGAAATATATTGGCCATGCAATGCCTCTCACCAAATATTCAGGAATACGTCTAGTCAAAAGTTTTCCACCGCAATATACACTCTTTACTGTCCGGGATATGTGGGACGATTCACCCCCCCCCTGAGGTTATTCGCGTGCAGTTCATTCAACATTCTAGTATCTGTAAACGTGGTGACTTTTCCTAACGTTTCATTGCGCATCAAACGGCGTGTTTTTGTATCAAACAAATACATTAGATGGGGGTCCAAGACCGTTTTTAGGGGGCATGTTCGGCTATTTTGAGCAAAACCTTTGCATGGTTAATCACTCGTGGATAATTGTTTATTATAACAAAGTATTACAGAAAACTGGCATCGGTAAAGAATTAAATGCTCTTTGTGATATAAATCTCAAAATTTCACAATTTTGATAAAAAAAATAATTAATTTCTGTTTCAAAATGATATATTTTTGCAAAGAGGTTGTTCAAAATGATAATTTGTGCTAATAGCATATTATTTCATTCAAAAGAAAGTTAAATTAATCTAACGCGTTTCGATTAACACATCAACATCAGAAAATGATGAAAACGTCACCGTTTTTCAAAGGCCCGGGAACGATTTCAAAGTTAGGGGGGGGGGTCAAAACCAATTTCGGCTTGCCACCCTGTTTTTTGGCAAATTTCGACTTTTACTTTAGTTGGAGCTTTACGAGGATTTTCATAATGAATGCTGTTTAAACACTTAAAATTGAAAACAAATATATGTAATACTATATACATCACAATGATTGTATAACAATAAGGTTTGCATTCATAATAATTTAGGACAGGTACATTTTATCTGCTTTCAAGGCAGGTGCCGATTTTTGGAAACAGATCTCGTCTCTTTTCCGGCAGATATGCCGCACCACACACCTGATATCTAAGCCTATGAAAGGAGCCATGGCCCCTGAAATTGTAAGAAAATTGATACATTTTTCATTTGAAAGGAAATCCAAGGAACTTCAACTAAAAACACACAAATGTTTTAAATCACCTATTCAAGCCTAAGGCAGCAAAATCTATGACGGTGATCTGATACATTTTGGATTTGGCCCGTAAACCACCTAATTGTCCTTTGTGCTTGCAATGGCCCGGTACTATCAAAACAACAACATGCCTGCGACCAGATTGGTCCAAATTGGAAAAGTTTGTTTTTAAACAGAAATCCAAACTTTTGTAAGTGAACAAAATTTTGGTTAATGGCCAATCAAAGAATTGTATAGTGTCTTTGAATGCTGTCATGGGGTGGCACGAATGTCCAGAATATTATGCTGAGCGTTATTCTGCCCCATTCTCACAAGATTTCAGTAAAATTCGAAAAAGTGTGACCTATGTCGAGTGGGCCAGGTTGTCACCCAATCTGGGACAGGTTCTGTCACTGAATCTGTTCATGATTCCTAGTAGTATCGCTTATACACGACCATATAAATGATTGCCAGCTATTTACAGACGTGGTACGCCACTACAAGCGTAAAACAAATCGGGTAGCGCGATGAAGTTCACATGATTCGTGCTTTAACCCGCGCACTGCAGGGGGTTCGCGCCGAACACGAACTGCAGGGGAGTTGATTTCCGCCCCCCCGTGAGATCT
>VOPJ01014125.1:0-30071 GCA_014673585.1 Semibalanus balanoides
CTCCGACTCCGGCCAAAATTACCGACTCCGACCGACTTCGACTCCGACTCCGACTCCGACTCCGCAGCCCTGGTCGTCACCACCATAGCAGTTTGTGACAGCACTAGATAGTATAGAAGCGGATTACCGCTGATTTCCTGAAAGATGTTCATGTTCAACATGTTCATGTTTAAATGTTCATGTCCATCATGCATAGTGCATATTTACTGGGACTTAAATTCGTGGCGGATAGACTCGCTGCAAATCACTGTTTTTACCGCCGCGCAGAAGATGTCGCGTCAGCATCATTTTCGGCCATGATTTCACTATGGTCGCTATGGTCGAAAAGCAGGAGGGGTGGGCGGATTTCGCCCCCCCCCCCCGCCTCCAGGGCGCGTGTAAGTCCAGCCGTTTCTCAGCTACAGCAGGATAACGTTTTCTGACACCCCTGACGCGGCACGTGTCACACGCCATGCTGACCCCTCACGTGAAATAAGACATGTCAATAATCATAATTGCATTGCATGGGGCTATCATATAGCGAAGACCGCTTGTCAATCACACGTGCGGTTGGAAAGATATGAGCTTCTCAAAAGCGTCACCACGGGTCGGGTCGTGTTGTATCGAGCTGGGTCGGGTCGGGTCGCTCATAGTCATATTTTTTCCCATATACCACGTAAAGACGAGCGAGTGCTTCGCGCTCGATCGTAATGAGCGACCCGACCCGACCCGTGGCGACGCTTTAAGGAGCTCATATCTTTGCAACCGCACGTTCAATTGACAAGCGGGCTTCTTTGCTGAGTAGCCCCATCCAACCTACTCTGTTTTGTACCAGTGCCGTCTCATGTGGGTGACTACCACTGCGCGTGGCTTGTGCCGCGTGAGGGGGTGTTGAAATGTGTTTTGTCGCAAAAACTTCGCAACGGCTGGGCTGATTGTGTTCGAATTTGGTGTGTAGTTCAGGTTAGGGACCCCTCAGCCGCCGCTTTTCCACTAGTCAGGGGTGGGGTGCCTCTGCACGTGCGCACGTGCGAACCCCTATTTTATATCTTAGGAACAGCTGAACCGATTGTGTTCAAATTTAGTGTCCGATTAGGAACGTCTCAGCCACCACTTTTCCACAAGTCAGGGGTGCGGTGCCTCCGCACATGCGCACGTGCGCACCCTTTTTGAATCTCAGAAACTACTTACCCGATTGAGTTGAAATTCAGCATACATTTCCGTCGGACTCGCTCGCTCATCGCCAACTACGACGTTTTACTGATAGTTATAAAAGGCAAATAACAGCGCCAAAACATTTAGATGCCGTAAACTGTACATACCTGCTCAATAAAACGCATTGATGCTCGGTGAAACGGCATTCACCTTTACCCTGAACGGATTTACTTTTGAAGGCGTATATGCTTGCGATGAACAAAGCGTAAATGATAAGCTATTTGTACAAGAAGTTGATTAAATATTATATTGTAATAATTGTTTGGTATCGTTTTTATAGCGCACCGTTCATTCGTCGTTATAGGTAATATTTGGGTTGCTTTAGGTAAAGATACGTCAATTATTATTAAATACTCAACCAATCTGATAATGCTTTCACCGTCCGATGTTCTTTTTGCGTTGTTACTCAAAGTCTTCTGAGGAGAAAAAAGAGCGTTTCGTTGACCTGAGAAAATATGAGACCAGTCAAGAGTAGTCAAGATGTGTAGTCGTCGGAGAGTCAGAACAGATTCAAATTGATGATAAGAAAATAAAATAGCATACCCACAAGCAAACCAATTCAATCTCTTGGTTCAGCCTCTCTCCCAACAGGATATAACCCGATGACTACATTTGTCTGGCATGCATTGTTTTCGCGCCACTGATGTGATGCAGCACCTCCCAGGGTGCCGCATCTTCAATCTTCATCCATTGTTCTTCGCTCAACCCACGCCCTCCCGTTATACAATCGCGATCGCTATACCCGGGGAAAACCTGACCCACGACCTTTTCACCTTCCACATGCTCCCCACCCGCCCCGTCCCGTCCTACCCGCCCTGTTCACACCCACCCCGCTCCGCCTCGCCCCACCCCGCCACCCACGCCATCCCGCTCCCCGCCAGACCTCTGCCCTGGACAGCCACGGTCAACCGGAAAGCCCGCCGGTGTGCTCGGACGTAGGCACGCCGGCGTTCCGGTTCCGCGACATCGACCGCGGCGGCGATGGTCGTCGCCTCGTTACATGCTGGTGCGATTTGCGCAAAATAAAGGCGGCGGATGGTGTGGTGTGCCGTTTGATGGCGCGTGCTGTCGGACGTGTCAGCACGGTCCGAGTGCCGCCCGCCTCCCGCCGCCCGCCGCCTCCCGCCCGCCGCCTCCCGCCGCCTCCCGCCTCCCGCCGCCCGCCGCCTCCCGCCTCCCGCCTCCCGCCTCCCGCCTCCCGCCTCCCGCCTCCGCCTCCCGCCTCCCCTCCCGCCTCCCGCCTCCCGCCTCCCGCCTCCCGCCTCCCGCCTCCCGCCGCCCGCCGCCCGCCTCCCGCCGCCCGCCGTTCACCGGCTGCTGAGGCGTGTTGTTGGTCATAACAGGACGCGTGCCTCTCGGAAAGTGCCCCGTGGACGTTGCGGGCAACAATGAACGTTCCGTCGTCAGCTCGAGCTGCAGTGATTGTGCGCCGGTGGCACTGCCGAGCAAATGACAGCCGCCGTAGAGACATGCAGCATTAGTATGCAGATTAATCCACGGTTATTGCGCTATCTTAATGAACAAGTGGAATATGCGAGGCAGTTGCCTTTCCCAAGGCTGCTGAGTGAGTGTGTAGAAACTTTGTTCTAAGACGCGGAATGGATTCTAGCAAGTGGTCAGCTATGTTGACCGTCTCCGCAGAATAATATCGACCCAACACATTCGTGAATAAAGGTTCCGCAGCAACAGGGAATTGGTCAATTATGCAAACCCGCTGTATGTCTACATCTGTGACAAGACATATGTTTACCTTTATTCGGCCGGCCCGGGGCATATTGAATCTGTTGTCGGACACGCTACCACTGGGCTGCGGCTCGCTGCCGGACCAGGACACGCGACTGGAAACGAGCAAAGTGCGCAGTCGGCAACCGCAACACGCATTCACCACCCAGCCGGCTGTTATGGAATGGGTCCAGGTTCCCTGGCACATCCCTGATGTTATGTGGTGGATGGCTCCCTGGCACATACGGCAGGTAAATTAGCCAGTACATATACATACATATAAAGCCAACAATAACATACCCCGGTAATGACAAACCCTCCACGAAATTTCGGAGGATTATCCTATATTTGCGTGCACGCGTTGTTAAAAACACCGTTTTCCGAGTCGACAAAATCACTGTAAATATTATAACCATCTTCTAGCGTGTTTCCGTCTTAAGGCTGAAGCACATCACATTTTCCGTATCGCAGGTAAATCGTGTCTCGCAGACAATCGCGTCTTGCGTTTGGGCCGTCTCGCTCGAAAATCTCGTCTCGCAAGCAAATCGTGCGGAAAAGTTGAACTAGAGTTAACTCTCGCACGCGATTTAGATGTTGCCGCGAGACTCGCGATTCGGGAGCGAGATCTTCCCGCGATTTTGCAGCGGAGCTGCGAGGTGCGAGATGAGACGCGATCGGTAAGTGTTGCGTGTATTTCAACAGGAGCTGCGAGACGCGATTTGCGTGCGAGGGAGCTGTGTTTCAGCCGGCTTGATGTTATTCATTTCAAAGATTGGAGTATTTTCTCGGATGTTCTTCAGATTGAATAAATAAAGCCGATCCCAATAAATGGGTGCCAAAGTTGTGCGAGCTCCACAAATCAGGACATCACTTGTTTGTTTGCGTTTCGTCTCTTGAGACACTCTTCTGAGAGATATGGTAGTCCGCTGTCAAACAACTGTGCGAAATTGACAAACTTTCCCTCAATGACTATAGAGTGAAACTTGTTGCAAACAAAATCGAGACCGTCCTGCACCAATGCATGTAGCATTTTCTTTATTTCAATCTTGTACGATCGTTGGTTGCAATTTAGAGTTGCAAACTTGCACAAGCTTCTTCTCGCTCTCTCACTCTTTTGTTCTCTCGTTCTCTCGTGCTCTCGTGCTCTCGTTCTCTCGTTCTCTCGTTCTCTCGTTCTCTCGTTCTCTCGTTCTCTCGTTCTCTTCCGTTCTTTCAGACCGATCGTTCTCTCGTTCTCTCTCTCGTCTCTCTCTTGCGTCCGAGTGCTCTCGTTTCTTCATCGTTCTCGACTGGGCGTCGTTACTTCGTGTTTCTCAGGTCGTTCTCTACGTTCCCTTCGTTCTCCGTCTTCGTTCTCTCCTTGCTCCGCCTGCTCGTTCTCTTCGTTCTCTATGGGCTCGTTCTCTTTGTCGAGCCGCCTTTCGTCCTCACGTCTCTCATCGTTCTCTGTCGCGTTCTTCCTTCGTGTCGTCGCTCGTTCGTTCTCGCTCAGCGAGTCTTTCATCGTTTCTCTCTCGTTCGCCCGCGTTCTCCTTCGTTCTCTCGTTCTCCATCGTTCTTCCATCGTTCTCTCGCTCGTCCTGCGATTCGGTTCTCTCGTTCTCTCATACCCTTGATTTCTTTCGTTCTCTCTCGTTTCCTTCCTCGTTCTCTCGCTTCTCTTCCCTCTGTTCTCTACGTTCTCTGGAGGATCCGGCGCTGTCTTCGTTTTCTCTCGTTCCTCCTTCTCTGGTTGCTCGGAGGCTCGTTCTCGTCTCCGTTCCCCTTCCGTTCTCCTCTGGGTCGCTCTCGCGTCGTTCTCGTTCGTTCTCCTCGTTCTCTCGTTCTCCTCTGGGATCGTTCTCACGTCGTTCTCGGTCGATTCTCTTCGCTTTTCTTCACCATGTTCTCACTCGTTCTCGCTGCGATGAGCGTTCGTTCCTTCTTCGTTCCTCCTTTCGTTTCTCGATCGTTCTCTTCGTTCTCTCTGTCGTTGCCTCGTGTCCTCGCTCGTTCTCCTTAATGCGTTCTCTCGTTTCCCGGTCTGTCGTTCTGTCGTTCTGTCGTTCCTCTCCGTTCTCTCTGCTTCTCTCCTGCTCTTTCTCTCGTTCTCTCTGTGACATTCGTTCTCATCGTTCTCTTCTTTCTCTCGTTCTCTCGTTTCCCCTCGTCTCCTCGTTCTCTCGTTCCTCTTCGTTCTCACCTCGTTCTCCACATCGTTCTCCCTTTCGTTCTTCTCGTTCCCTCGTTCTATCCTCGTTCTCTTCGTTCCCTCTTCGTTCTCCTCCTGTTCTCTCGTTCTCTCGTTCTCGTCGTTCTCTCGTGCTCATCGTTTTTCTTCTCGTGCTCTCGTTCTCTAATCGTTCTCCTCGTTCTCCTTGTTCCTTTGTTCTCATTGTTCTCTGTTCTCAGTTGTTCTCTTGTTCTCCTTGTTCTCTTGTTCTCTTGTTCTCGTTGTTCTCTGTTCTGTTGTTCTCTCGTTCTCTCGTCTCTCTTCTCTCTTCACATCCATCGTTACTACGTTCTTCGTTCTCTCGAGTTCTCTCGTTCTCTCGTTTCCCTCGTTCTCACTCGTAATCTCTTTCCTCGATTTCTCATCGTTCTCAACCCCTAGTCGTTTTATACGTTCTCTCTCGCTCTCTTTCTCCACTTGCTCTCGCCACACAAATCACACACTACCCACCAACAAGCAAACCACACACAACACGCACAACACAAACACGCACCACCAACACACACACACGCACACACAAACACGCACACAACACACACACACCACACATACAAACACAACACACACCCACATCATATCCTGCTCCCCTCTTCTTTTTCCATCTCTCGGCTATTCACATCTATCTAAATCTCATACGATCATGCCCCTTTTTTCTCTCTTTTTCCCAGATACGCTCCCCTTGGCTTTAATTCCTTCTTTCTCTCGATCTGCACTCCTTTTTTCTCTCTTTTTCCCATACGTCCCCTTGCTTTAATTCCTTCTCTTCGCTCCCTGTATGTGTGTTTTCTCTCTGCAGATTGTCACCGCTGCCGATTTATCCCACACCACCCTTCCCCACACCATCCTGCCACATACGGTCGCGCTCGTCCCGCCCCGCTTGTCGTGTTGTTAGCCGCCGTGCGGATCAAGGTAACCAATTTGTCGCCAGGCAGCACGCGCGCCGACCGCCCGCTGATGACGATTGGGAGCGGACGGGGTAGGCTGTGTCCGCTGCCGTGCCTAACTCGGTTACAGCCAGCTGTCCCTGCCAGCTCCGCCCGGTGTCAATGTCCCACACCGTCCTGCAGCGCTCGTTCCGTGCAGGTCATACCGTCTCGCTCCGGTGTGCCGAGTCGTGTCCTGTACCGTCCCATGCAGTTCATGGAGTGGATGGATCTCCGCTTCAGGTTTCAGGTTAAATAAATTCTGCCGGCCAAGAGGAATTATGCGATTGGGTGGTAAGGTGCGCAACAGGATCTGCTTAGCGCGGGTTCTGATCTCGGAAAGCCATCCATACAAAGCATTCGGACTAGATTTATACAAAAGGTTTGGCGCTAAGCAGAGGTTGCTGAGCACTGAGTGGACCCTGACACCACCAATCACCATAAGGTCGCCGATTTCCTGGTACACGGAATAATTTAAAACATGATGTTCACACGCTGTCCGTCTCGTCCCTTCCCTTCCCGTTCCATGCCTTTCATCCCGTCCCGTCAGTCCCGGTCCGTCCCGGTCCGTCCCGGTCCGTCCCCGGTCCGTCCCGGTCCGTCCGCCCCGCCGTCCCCGTCCGTCCCGTCCGCCCCGTCCGTCCCGTTCCGTCCCCGTCTCGTCCCTCCTCCCCGTCCTCCCCGTCCGTCCCCGTCCGTCCCGTCCGTCCCGTCCGTCCCGTCCGTCCCGTCCGTCCCGTCCGTACCCGTCCGTCCCGTCCGTCCCGTCCGTCCCGTCCGTCCCGAAATGATCAGCGACTAGGAGATGATGGCGTCATCCCTCGCATCATGCCCGCGCGGCGGGGCGCCGGCGACAGCGAGGGAGCCGAGCCATAGCGGAGGGGAGCCGGAAGGACCTCTGAGGGGAGCCAGAGGGGCGCCAGGGGAGCCCCGCGCGCCAGGGGAGCCACCCTTCCGTGTCGGATTAATTTGCATTCAGTCGGAGCGGAGCCAGCGGCGCGGCGGCGGCTGGAGACGACAGCTGTCATTGGCGGCCGCGTGTCGTTCGCGGCCAACGACCGGGCTGCGCCAATACTGTCTACGGTCGGGTTTCGCGCTCAGCGAAAGAATACGTCAGCTATTATTACGGTGAAGTCAGCTGTGATATCTGCTAATGCATTCGACAAACGAATACAAATGTGGGGAAATAGATGAGGAAGCACAGGCGGACACAATGTTTCGGAAATAATTGGTGCCTGGTTGAGCACGTGGTGCATATATTTAGAAGTATTGTGGAACTATAAAGCAGAACCAGTACACTATTTGCATCGTAATGTTTGCTACAGAGTTTCCAGTTTGCTGACATTCCAGAAATAAATCATTTGCATTGATTTGCTATGGAGCAATCATTTGATTCCATCATTTGATTCCAGACATATGTGAGCTTTGACTTGCTATTTATCCCTTCGCATTCACATCAAAGCTTTAGCGACTGCACCCACATCTCGAGCTTGTCGCTGTGCGTTTGATAATCCAAGCCGTCCGTGCTCCCAAAGTCGCCTATTGAGCTGCGCGCCGCATCCGTTCAGCGCGCGGGGGGGGGGGACAGGAGGGGTCGGTTCGTGCTTTCGCATTCATTTCGCCTCCCCTCTGTGTGAGTCAGCCCAGTGCCTCTTCCGCCGACGTCTGTCTGACTGCCACACCGAAGCGCCTGTCTGGCGTGTGGTTTCACTTCAAACACGCCATCATTGTGCATCATGCATATCAGGAAAGCCTTGAAAATGTGTTACATATCAACAAACTCGAGTGTGAAGCATGTAGTCTTGTCTTTAGATGTTTTGTGTTATTACTTATTAGGCAGCCTCTGAACCAGCCCTTGAAGTAAATGGTTTTCACTTAAGGTCATTTAACATTATCAGTAAGTTCCATGTGTATATGATTATACATCTACCCATACAAGTTTCTCATTTATGTGTTTTGCCGTTTAATCTTCTAGCTTCATGGCCTCCGGATCGTCTCTTCCACATCTTCCTGTATGGCCTGCCGGCCTTCCTTAAGACCCTTGTCTCCCTGTCCGGCAGCGTCAACGGTCGTCTGCCAGCGGAAGGACAGCCTGCACGTGCGTCTGCGTCTGCCGCCACTGGCCCAGCAGGGTGAGGCGATCAACATCACGTGCGACTACCAACTGCGGCCCGGCGACCAGCTGTACTCGGTCCAGTGGTATAAGGAGGGAGAGGAGTTCTACCACTACATGCCTGGCACACGGCAGAAGAAACAGACGTTCGACGTACCCGGGATTGATGTGGAGGTGAGTTTTGCTAGTTCAAGGAGAGGGGATTATATTTTCCGAGGATTGACGTGGATTTGAGCTCTGGTGATTTAAAGGGAATAGTTCACCTTTAACATAGGGTTTTGAGTTGAGATAGCCAAGTTGTGGCGCATGCTCGAAATGACTTGTGACGCTTTCAATTTTCCAAGAACTTCTGATATTTAATATTCCAGTCCTGAAAAGTCGGGACCGGTATACCCGGCAATCAGATCGCTGATGGCTGATTTGCTGGAGTTGACGTATGATTGGACGCACAGATGACGTAAGACTGGGGAAAGTGTAAGTGCTGGACAAACCTACTGTTTCGACCTATTTCTTTTTTATCTGCAAGAATAAACTCTTTCAGGTAATGCTATGCATGGTGATTTTAGTTTAAATCTTCTATAAAAACATTTTCTAAACAACGTTCTGTAGCGTATGCGTAGCGTTCAGTGCGCCTGAACCGTTCCAGCTCGCGTACAAATTTTGAATTTCCTCCCCACTCACCCGAACCCCACCTCGTACATACGGCGCGTGCCGCTGGAGTGGCCGCCCGGGCGCAGCCGCCCGCTGAGTGATAGGAGTCGACCGCGGGACCGGTACGCCAGTGACGGTAGACCGTGCGATGACTTTGACACATAATCCAGACGCGCCCAGAGCACGGACAGTTAGTGACGAGGTTGAGTGAAATAATAGTGACGAATACCTACTTAAAGCAAGTTGCTGTGATGGTTTTTTCAAGCGTGATTCCGGCATCTTCAAACAAGTACTTGGGCAAGTACCACCATTCTATACGACACGATCCTCGACTAAACGAGGACGTTGCGTCTTTTCAGCCAGTGATTCATTACTCTGAGGAAAAAATATGAATTATCACCAAATAATTGACATTTTAATTTGCTTTTTACGCGTAAATATAGGTTTCTTTGACTAACTAGTAATATGATACTTAATTTCTTGCTTTTTTCATCATGTCTGAGCTTTTTATCGTTTTTTTTTTAAAGGTGAACTATTCCCTTTAAGCTGTTGACATTTTATGTCCTGTAGCCAGGGGCACATCCAGGGAGGGGCAAAGGGGGAACGTCCCCCAAATTGGGCCGACTTTTACACTAAAAATATCAGCAACGCCCCTGTTTACGACTTTGTGGGGGCCCTGCAAAATATAGTAGCCTAAATCCAGGGTGATATTTTTCGCGTTATTTTTTCGAGGGGTACTTTGCCGAGGATGCCCCTGGGGATACCGTGCCCCTTGTCGGAGGTCTGGCTGCGCCTCTGTCTGCAGTCCATGAGCAGATCCGCAGGACTGTTCTCTTCTCTTTATCAACAACGCACAGACAAAGTTGCAGCAGCATATAGTTAAACGTGTCATAAATCGCAAGCATAACATAACATAAATAAGTGTCGCGAAAATACATTCCAAGAATATCCGCTAGGCTGAGTAGTGCTTAGTTTCGATGCCTCTTGTTGCTTTGCTCGTTCACTCCTTCAGGTTTCTTAACTAAAGCCGAATAAGCAGGTGTTCAATCGAACAGGAGCAACAAAGAGGTGAACTTTGCAAGCATGTGGGAAGTCTTACCGTCAGCGAAATAGCAGAAGTGAAGGCTCCCGATGCGTCACATTTCTCTGCGGCTCGTACTCAACGAGCTGAGCAGAAAGAACCGCGTCATCCCATTTACACAACCGTATGGCTATCAAGCTATGTGGGCTGTGGACGTGTTGTGGGCTGTGGACGTGTTGTGGGCTGTGGACGTGTTGTGGGCTGTGGACGTGTTGTTGGCTGTGGACGTGTTGTTGGCTGTGGACGTGTTGTGGGCTGTGGACGTGATGTTGGCTGTGGACGTGTTGTGGGCGGTGGACGTGTTGTGGGCTGTGGACGTGTTGTGGGCTGTGGACGTGTTGTGGGCTGTGGACGTGTTGTGGTCGGGCGTGTTGTGGGCTGTGGACGTGTTGTGGGCTTGTGGGCTGTGGCTTACACAACCGTTCCTAATTGTTTTATATTAACTTCATTAACCCGCCATTGGCTGGGGGGCGAAAAACGCCCCCCCCCCTCAGGGATTTTCACAATACCTCACAAACGAACAGCGCCATCAACGCCAAACTTCGGGTACCTTATCCGACATCAATTTGGCGTCTTCATTGCAATAAAAAAAAAATCGAGTTATATCGAATTTAGTTACGTCACTACACACCACTTTGACGCAAATATCAGCTAAGCTCTAACAGGCTGTAAATAACCATTCCTTAAGCAAAATGCAATTCTAAAACGTCAAAAGATAGCAAATTGCAAGGGGTAGAAAATGTCTATCTCGGATTTTTAAAACTTTTGGGTTTTGACCCCAAAAAAAGTTTTTTTTTAAATGCCCACAAAATAAGCATTTTTTTAAATTTTCAAAAAACAGGAAGATATGTAAAAGAAACACATATGTACATCACCAAAACCGAATTTAAAAGCCATATCTCTATTTTTGAATCACTGATTGCTCCCCAAGTATTATTACCTCATGACGTAATTTTTTGAAAGTACGTTTTGGGGGCTTTATCGACCAGATGCATAAAAATAAATGGTACCACTGTGTTGCTGAGACAAAATTGGATTATATAAATGTATTTTGAATTCATATTTATATATTTCCAAATTTGACCTTTTATTACCTGACCTTGACCTTATATCGGGTCAGATCTGCAAATGGCTGACATAATCGAATTATTTGTGTAAGATAATTCATAAAACATGTGTCGCATGATCTCTTGCAAAATAGTGACCTGATTTGACCTGACATTGACCGACTTTGCTTACAATCACTTTTGCTATACGAGAGATGCACTATACATTAGAGCATTTGGCGATTTTTCGTCTCAATATACGGCTTTGGATGATATGGCTCAAAAGCTAAGAATAACTACCATATGACCTTGACCTGACTGTGACCTGACTTTGACCTTATTTATAAAATTTCGAGTATGCTAAGAGTGATCTCGTTGAGAGATTTCGATTGCCGTCTTGTGCGTCTCGCTGCGATTATTGGTTCGGGAGATAACGAGAGGGCGTCCCCCCCCCAGCCAATGGCGTTCGGCTGAGACCCCAGCCAATGCCGGGTTAATATCCATCAGAAGCAAAATATATCCCTCTATATCACATGTTGATCACATCACAAAATATATCACATGTTGCATAACTATATCACATTGTCTCACATTTAAAGCCTTTGTCATCTGACCTTGAACTGTGTGACCACGTCATCACAAGAACACACGTGGTAGGTAGCTTGTGGTGTGGTAAAAAGGCCATGCACTTCTCGGGGTTAACAAGCAAATACATGTATATTTTCCACAAATGCTAAATTGTCATTGTATCCAGTAAGGTAAGTGGATTTCATTTATTTTCATATTTGTAATAGTAGCAGCCGCAAGACATATGGACGAAAAGTCCAATATCACGGTGCGAATAACCACTGTACGAGATATTGCTTACATTGACAATGACCAACACCAGCTCCCCTGACAATAATCCAGAAAGCTGCAGTCCATTGCTCCCCATCTGCACGTCGCTGCCAATACCGAGAGCGTCGCCCGCATTGCCCCAGCGCCGACCGCACACCATTTGTCTCTATTCACACAGTGACCGTGTCCGTGCTACGCTGGCCACCTCTGGCCGGACATGCGACAACTGTTGCTCCTATATTTGTGTTTCTGTCACAAGCTGTGCCACGAGACTGCGTTCGGGGTTTCGCTGCTGAACTTTATTCTGGTCCGGATTCTTTGCTGCCGCTGCGATATCTTGATATCGACGGGGCGGCCGCTAGGAGTGACTGGGAACGGTGGGACGGTGGGACCCACCGTCTGAGGCCGATGGGGGACGTGCGACGTACGACGGAGGGTGGGACGGTGGGGCGGTGGTACGGCGGGCGGGCGGCGGGACGGCGCTGTGGGACGGTAGACGGTGGCCGGCGACCGGAGGCCGGCGGTGGATGGCCAGAGGCGGGCGGTAGGCGGCGGACGTGTTGTGGACTGTGGACGTGTTGTGGGCTGTGGACGTGTTGTGGGCTGCGGACGTGTTGTGGGCTGTGGACGTGTTGTGGGCTGTGGACGTGTTGTGGGCTGTGGACGTGTTGTGGGCTGAGGACGTGTTTGTGAGCTGTGGGACGTGTTTGTGGGCTGTGGGTGTTTGTGGGCTGTGAAGTGTTTGTGGGCCTGTGGAGTGTTGTGGGCTGTGACTAGTTGTGGGCTGTGGACGTGTTGTGGGCTGTGGACGTGTTGTGGGCTGTGGCGTGTTGTGGGCTGTGGAGTGTGTGGCTGTGACGTGTTGTGGCTGTGACGTGTTTGTGGCTGTGGACGTGTTGTGGGCTGTGGACTGTGTTGTGGGCTGAGGACGTGTTGTGAGCTGTGAGTGTTGTGGTCTGTGGACGGTGTTGTGGGCTGTGGACGTGTTTTGTGGTATGTGGACGTGTTTGTGAGCTATGGGAACGTGTTGTGGGCTGTGGACGTGTTTGTGGGCTGTGGACGGTGTAGTGGGCTGTGGAACGTCGTTGTGGTCTGCCGGCGGTGGTTGTGGGCTGTGACGTGTTTTTGTGGTCTGTGGGACGTGTTGTGGCTGTGGAGGTGTTGTGGGCGGTGGACGCTGTTTGTGGGCTGCGGACGTGTTTGGGCTGTGACGTGTTTGTGGGCTGTAGACATGTTGTGGGCTGTGGACGTGTTGTGGGCTGTGGAGGTGTTGTGGGCTGTGGACGTGTTGTGGGCTGTGGAGGTGTTGTGGGCGGTGGACGTGTTGTGGGCTGTAGACATGTTGTGGGCTGTGGACGTGTTGTGGGCTGTGGACTTGCTGCGGGCTGCGGGTGGTGTATGTGCGTACAGTGGGTGGCCAGGAGATGGAACACACCCCAGACCCGGCGGCGGACGTGACCTGGGAATGCAGCGAGTCGGCCTCGGCCACTCCTCAGTGGCGGGGTCGCGGCGTTTCCGGTGGGACCATAAGTCATCAGGCAAGTGATGCGTCCCTGCCGTACTGTCAGGTCTTGATAGGATGAGAGGCCAAACAAACAGTTGTTGTATAAGTCAGAGTTATGGGTCTGGTATTGCGTGCCTTCCAGGCTTATGCTTGCCTAGAAGAAGAGGTTGCATTGATACGATTTCAGATAGTTCATCGGTTAAATATCTTAGCCGAGTCCAGGTATGCAAGTAGAGTCAGACCATATGTTATGTTCACTTCATCGACAACAGCGATGTCGATGCGCCCGGCGAATAAATCCTTCGTGAAAACGGCTAGCAGCAGTCCTTTCAGTGCACTATTCGAATAAACCATCCGTTTTCTGGGGCGATGTTTGTTTTCGTCTACCGGAAGCTAACTTTGCAGATATTCTGAAAAAGGCCTTGTCTAAGCGCACCCGCTTAATTCAATGTCAACATTGTCCATCGGTGCTGTCTGACGGTGCTGCACGCAGTGAAATATAATGAAACTATGTATGCACTATGCCCACGCCCCTGATACCGGGGGCGAGAGCTATAGTAATTGCATTGAATTCCACTGCGTGCAGCACCGACAGACAGAGACAGAGACAGAGGTGGTGTCGATGAAGTGGACAAAACATATGATCTTATAGACTGTACGTATGAAAGGCTACGTTATTGGAATCATAATTATTGTTCTCACAATATATGTTATTCACCAAAATGATAACGTTATCAAAAACAACAGTTTATTGAGGCAATGTGTTCCAGTAATTATTATGTAGAAATTTGTTTATTGCAAAGGTCGATCCATTACAACATAGTTTGAAACACAAACATTTGCAATGGAATATTGCGTACGATTCTTATCGGAATCATATATTGGAATCATAATTATTGTTCTCACAATATATGTTATTCACCAAAATGATAACGATATCAAAAACAACAGTTTATTGAAGCAATGTGTTCCAGTAATTATTATATAGCAATTTGTTTATTGCAAAGGTCGATCCATTACAACATAGTTTGAAACACAAACATTTGCAATGGAATATTGCGTACGATTCTTATCTTTAATACTTTATACTGCTTCAAAACAACGAAGCTCGTCTTTACGCCCAAACAATATTATGATTAACGTTGTCTCCTAATTTAACATCCAATCTTAGTGCATTCCTCGACCGCGGCTGGTCACAATGTTTAACTTCACACATACCAGACCAGACACAGACTTTGGACTTTCCAAACATAGTCGTCCAACCTATACACTCATTGCACATCTAGCATGCGTCCAAGCTTCACTGCATATATCTGCCATGCATCTTTGTTTCACAGCACACATCTGCCAGATCCCCTGTCACATACTGTATGTATTTCCGACACCTCTGAACGACGCCCGACCAACCGAACAGCGCCGAGCCCGCCTTCATTGCTCCTTTACAAAGTGCTGTAAAACGAATGACACCGCATCGACTTCCACATCCCCTCGGCAATCGGTCCGCTCTACACGACCCCCCCGCCCCTCCCGTCTCTGTCTCTCCCTGTTCGGTGTCGTCTCGCGCTAACTTATCCCCGCCCAGTCAGCTCCCGCCGCCTGCCCGCCACTCCGCCTCCTCACCGCTCCCACCGCCTCCCAGCTCCCACCGCCTTCCCACGCCTTTCAACCGCTTACACCTGGCCTCCCACCGCCTCACCGCCCCGGCACCGCCTCCCATCGCCTCTCCCGCCTCCCAACGCACTCCCATCGCCTCCCACCGCCTCCCACCGCCTCCCATCGCCTCCCACCGCCTCCCATCGCCTCTCACCGCCTCCCACCGCCTCCCACCGCCTCCCAACGCCTCCAACCGCCGCAACCGCCGCCGCTCCCGTCGCCTCTCCCGCCCAGCTCCGAGGTGGTACCGCCCAGCTCCCGAGGCGGTCCCCGGTGGCTCGTCCCCGGGCCATGCATCATAGTGGATTGTCGCCAGGAGCCTCCGTCGCCACCAGACGCGGTGGCGGCGGCGGCGGCGGCGGCGGTGGCGGCGTGTGGCGGCTGTTTCGACTTGGCTCGGTGCTCCGCGGAGACGTCGAGATCGATGTGCCTCAAACTGGCCATCCGATCCGCAGCCCAGATGCCACCTGTCAGCCGTTGGCTGATCCTAACAGCCCCGGCTGACCACCCCGGCCCTCATTATACTCAAAGAGGCGCGTTGGAAGGCGAGCGTTAGCCAACGCACCGTGGGAAGAGGCGAGCTGGTTTGAGGAGTGACCTCATGAGGATGAGGGAAAAGACTTATCGACATTGTAACCTGGCAAGAAGCTGAGTTAATAACAACAGATGTGAACTATCACATATCGATGAAGGATGCGCAAGAAGGACTTATTTCCTTATCGTAAATATGTACTTGTTGATATGACCTTAGAGATTGCGATTGATGACCTTACCGGTACATTTCTCGATCCGCTGATGCAATCCAAGGCACTTTTGCGCGCTGCATGGTACCTGACTGGAGCCCAGCAAAAATGCATCAGCCCACAAGTCTACTCAATGATTGGCGTGTCAGAAAATCCCTAGATTAAGTCACGCAACGTTGTAGGAGGTCGAGAATGTTGAGCGAAACATAAAGCAAGGATGGGAAATGGGTCACCGCGCCGGGAGTATCTAGTGCCACATGAAATATAAGTGCGTATGTGCTGCACGTAGAAGCCTATAGTCGTCCTTTGAATGATGTATTCCTTTCGTCGTAAACCTTTTTTGTACAAGAATTTTATATTCTGAGCTAAGTGCACTTTCGTTCAGCGAACTGGAGTAAATATGTGCTATGTCGGCAACTTCTGGCCACTCTGTTTCTTTATTGTCCCGATACACGCAGGTACGCTGCTGTTGCTGATGCTGCTCGGTCTCGCCCATCCTTGGTCTTCATCCCAAAGAGGTTTCAAGCAGCTCGGTTCCCTGCATCGCTCACGATGCCGCGCGGCGTCTAACAGGACCTTGCTCTCTGGCCAGGGCCACGTTCTTCTATCGTCTGCACTATGTGGCACAGACGTGCTATCTCATTCCACTCGTTTGTTCTAGCGCTTATGACATTGATTTTCACCAGCGTCGAATTCCAAGACGACTACAGTGTCTTGCTAATCAACCTGTATGTCGCATGGCTGCATGCATGCAAATGCAGCCAGCGCTGAGCGAGAATGCAGCATTATTCGAGAACAGACGGCACAGGGATTAAAGTCGCAGATGTGGAGTATATTTTGCAAGGTTATATACGCCTCATGACTGATAGAAGGTAATGCTCTGATGCAAACCAGATACGTGCATCAACTTGAAATACAGCGTCGTAGAAGCAGCGGAACAATGTGCTGCTTCAGCGCTACCCGCTTTCTGGCAGGCATGACGATTGATCCAGAGCGGCGTCTCTGTGACGCGTCACACGCTGTCACCGTCAGTCACCGTGTCACCGTGTACAAGTCACCGGTCAGTCACCAAGTACAAGTCAGTCACCGTCAGTCACCGTGTCACCGTGTACAAGTCATGACTCATGGACTCATAGTGAATCAGAACCCTTTCGACCAGACGGTGACACGCCACAAGAACACGCACCCTCCTCGACGCTTGAACGTATTTTGGGCATTGTATCTAGGCATAATATATATCATGTTGTATAAAGATATTATGCCTCTCCAATGCATAATATATACGGAATATGGATGCAGAGTTATCTGCTTGCTCAGTGAAAGTAATCACCAGAAGCGTTGTAACTCACAGTAATCTTAGTTCAGCCCTTAGATAAGCATTCAGAATTAAGTTACAAATTACAGTGTCTCATCCCAGCTGAGATTGCATACATTTATGTGAGTAGATGACCAATACAAATTGTCTGATAACAGTTATCTGGTAAAGTATTCATTTCGGATAAACGTTAGTTCTAAACCCGGAACACAGGGTGTGTGGTCTTAATTTATGTTGGGAATGTTATGTCTTATATGGGCTACGGAAAATATATATAAACATTTTAACAGAGAAGTGGGACAATCACTGTTTAAAAAAATAAACAAATTGGTATTAGAGATGCTGTGCTTGAAACAAAGCTGTGCATTTATGCATACAATGTTATGTCATGATCACCCTCGACAATCGACATTATATATAGATTATAACCCTAGTTTGCGTGTACTTTAAGTTTCGCTACCATTTATTAAGAAAACACTAGCCATTCGTGTTACCATTAACCAATTATGCCAACTACTGAAGGTTAACCAATTACTCAAGGGGACTGGGTAACGAAAGATGCGCAACTTTCTCGTGTCGCCCAGCATCTGACTACACTTGTTGGGGCGTAATTCAGTGCTGGGTAAGGCATTGGTAGACCGTGAAATCCAAAGAAAAGAGGGTTGTATAGGGTTTACATAGAAGGTAAGCCCGGCACACTTGGCTCAGTATTATACACACGATTTTACGCTGATTTAAATATCAAGCAGGCCAGCTGGCTCAAAGTTACCTAGTCAGTAAGTTTGAAAATTAGATTATCCTAATGAAAATGTTGCCCTTACTATGGGAATGCCGTTTGGTGTCGTAATAGCACAACTGATAAGTGGTAAGGGGCTGCAGCATGGTATGTACTGCAAATTTGCACAGCATCATACAGACAAATCTGCTAGCTTTTAGTTACCTGGCGAGGCTGAAATAAATAACCGGTGATGCTGACAAAGTTACCTGGCGAGGCTGAAGTAGCTAACCGGTGATGCCGACAAAGTTACCTGGCGAGGCTGAAATAGTTAACCGGTGATGCTGACAAAGTTACCTGGCTAGGCTGAAATAGTTAACCGGTGATGCTGACAAAGTTACCTGGCGAGGCTGAAATAGTTAACCGGTGATGCTGACAAAGGTACCTGGTGATGTGGAAATAGTTATGGTAAAGTTCCGGCATGTTTCCATAGTTAATCAGATCTTCAAGTGAATGCAATATGTTATTAACTGCATACGTGTTCGCAATTATGTGTATTGTGCAGCGGATAAAGTGGAGAAATTGAATAAAGTGGAAAGTATTGAAACCGGCCATGTTACTTAAAAAAGTCGATTGACTCCCGAAACCATTCACCGTCAAAGGGAAATTTTAACATTCAACTTTTAACAATAATGTCTTAGGCTTCCATTAAATGGTAGGTACAACAATTATAGTAGTTGTTTTCACGATTGATCATTTTGCGCGAAATGTTTTAAATATTTTGAAATGCTTTAAAATGTTCTAGTAGTAGCCGCTTTCACGATGGACTAATTAGCGAGAAAACAATATTTTAACCCTCGCCCTACGGGACCATAGGGTGAGGGTTAAAACATTTCTCGCAAATTAGTCCAGTGTGAAGACGGCTACTACTCAAACATTTTAAAATGTTTTAAAACATTTCGCGCAAAATAAGCCATCGTTAAAACGGCTTGTATTTTAATTTAATAATTAAATGCAACTATTCCCTTATATAAAGTTGCAAGTTTTGAAAAAGCAAGTACTTACCTTATATGTTTCATGAAGGTCAATGACAACGTAGTCCACCCTTACGTTATATATGTAAGCAATTGATAGGGTCAGGATTGAGTTAAGTGCGCCAGGAAGCGTGACAACGTTCCTGATTGGTCAATGAAACAAATCGCCAACACTGAATAGGTCGCCGTCATAGCACATCGATGAGCTTCTGATGGAATTGCCATGCGGTTTTTATTGTTTGTTCTTTAAATATAAATATATATATATTAGTATATATATATATATATTATATATAATATATATATATATATATAATTAATTATATCCACTCAATTACATACAAATACGGGAAAAGCCCGCAGCTTGATGAAGACGAAAAGTATTTGCAAGTACCGATGGTTAAATGTGTGGAACGCTATCATCATTAACTTGTAATATATTTTGGAAGGAAATTTGTTATGCAAAATGTGATGACTTTACAGTAAAATTTGGTCTCATCTGTTGATTTCAAGTAATACCTCAATTGCTGTGTGAAATGATCAATATTTCCATTTTAAATCAGATTTGCACGGGGAAACTATCGCCATGTATTCTGCATTATCCTGTTTAAGGTATTTATAAGAATATCTTAAGGAAATTTAATTTATTAAGTGCTGCTATATTTTGATTTTATGGTGATGAGTACCCTATCGTAGCTTACTGTCAATGCAGCTAAACTATCGTATTAATTGTACGATGTTTCATTAGTACATGATATATATTATATATGCATACTATATATTAATGTACTGGCCCAGTACATTGCAAAATGACAGAAAAATAGCTTGATTCTTGAACTAAGTTTAATCACTTTCAACGATTCTTTGCTTTGAAATGGTGCTCCTTCACTCCCTTGAAGCAGGCGAAAGCATGACACTGCTTAGCGGTGCAGCCTACCTGTTCAGGAGTTCAATTGTGCTGCCATCTGTTAGCGATTCCAGGCAGCCAGATTCGTAACTTAGCACCGTAAACTACGAAGGAAGTCTGCGCCGCACGCCGCACACGGTCAGAACACAGGCTGTGTTCTGACCGTGCACATTGCCGGCGGGAATCCCTGAAATCCCCGTGGAGCGTCAGCTGTTGCATGTTAAGGCATTTCCCTTTTCCGCTGCACATTTGTAGCAAACGCGCCAAATTCACTACATTCTCTGGATTCCGGGCGGGAATCGATGGTCAGAACACAGTCTTAGGCTGAGACCGTCACATTCCCGGCGGGAATCCCTGGAATCCCTGTCAGGAATTTTACTCTACTGCAGCTCGGCAATGTACTCATACATTGGTATTCCTGTTAACTAATTGTTACCGTAATCGGTAGAAAGCACCTTTCTACTGATTCCCCGGAATTAATCCCCGCGGGGATTGTCGGGTCAGAACACAGCCCAGATTTCATGAGTGTGCAATGGTGTTTTGTTCATAAATAATTATGATAGTTATTAGATATAAATTTGTGATTCAGAGACGTTTAATTATGAGTAAATATGTCATAAAATATGTAACACATATCATCAATCTTTACTTTCATCGCAGATTCTCTGCATGCGTCCACCCTCTCTGGAATCATCTTAGCCACATGTGCTGCTCGCATTATCCCAATCAAGCTGTGACTTGCTACTGGTCCGCCCGGGTTCATTAGTATGCAGATCAGGTGGCAACAAACGGGCAATTGAGTCAACACTCCGGTAGCATGAATATCTCTTCGTGGATAGCGTTTCTCCGCCTACGGTGCCGTCCCAGGAGAAATACTGCAATCAGCGTCGTGTTATTGAGCTCTGCGGCAGGAAGGGGGAGTGACGATGAGACTGGCGAGTGGACTGGTGATGAGCCTTTTTCACACATGGTGCATGTGGTGCCGCTAGTGGGGAGGGGCGGGGTCTGGTGAGGACAGGGCGCGGCGGGATACGACCTGCTATGTCCGGAGCACAAAAACAATGTCTGCGGGTGGTAGATGGAAGCTCGTCAGCAGTTCCGTGTCGTTTCTGTGTTCGAAGGCATCAACACAGAAGCGGTTCCAATCTTTAGAAGAAAGTCATGGTTCTTTCAGCAGCGTATGCGGAATCTCATTGTATTGTACTCATTACGGTATTCCAGTGGCTTAATTTAAATTAATATGTTGATAGAGTTGCAGCTAATGTCAACCAAGTCACATATTCGTACGCTATGTATGCAGTTCTGGTGTATTATCGTAGCATGCAGTCCCGGAGCAATGGTTTATTCGTCGTGATTAGATAGTGGTGTGCTGGTTTCTCAGTGTGTTGGCACTAGTGCATGAGGTGCTCAGATTCGCAAAGAAACAGTCTGTGCTCTCAATATTTCAAAAGACAATAAAGGCAGGACAATGGGCCTAATGTTTCATGAGCCTGCAACATTGTGCTTTAGATTGATGATAACGAGTTTAGACCGCGCTTTTCATCTATTTTACTCGGAAGTTATTTTTGGTCTTCTGTGCTGATGCAACCCTCCTAGCCGCCGTCGAGCGCAACAGTCAGACTGGCTTGACAAATATGAGAGCTAGTATTTGCATTATACAAAACGATGGTGTGCAGGCAGAGAGTGAAGCAGAACTGAAAAATGGAACCTGTTTTCTTTGATCAGTCGAAATTAGGATAAAATGCATCATGATTCAGGGTACGATTCATTTATGTTATGTTATGTTAAATAATATTACAAACGCATCGTAGCATAATAATTAAACAAACACACCAAAGTTAAAGTGCATTAAATGTAAAATACCTATATTCATGAGATAAGCGTAGATCAACTTTTACTTATACGAAACGTCTTTTAAAGGGAATGTTTCACTTCTCTGAAAGTTGTCCATGTACGGCCGCTTGTGGTGCAAAATATGAGTAATTGCTGCCGAACACAGTTCTGACATTTGTTTCTCACAAACAGTGCTCAATTTCAATGAAAAACTAAGTTTTAGTTTTGGGCCTGATGACGTCATATGAAGGAAATTTTTGGAAATATAAAAAACTTCACGGCTGGCAATATGTATGACTAGTGTATGGCTAATGTATAGCCAAATGTAAAACAAGTCTACTTTCATCAAACATTTGATAAAGAGAGATGACGACATCGGCTTTACGCGGCTATTCAAATACACTAGGGGCTTATTTTTTGCAGATGGTCAAAACCAAACTCAAATTTACTTTCGATTAGACCTCTGTTGGGTGTTTTAAACTTCTCTACAATAACTTAATTTCAATGGAATTCCAACAACTTGGCCATCTCAACTCAAATCTTATGTTAATGTGAAACATTCCCTTTAAACATATTTACACAGTAAACGTTCAAAGCCTTCGTCTTTAATCACAGCAGTCAAAATTAAGATTTTACATTCACGACGGAAAGTTAGAACGATTCTGAATTATAATGTCAGGATAGTGATGTTATCCTGTGGCTAGAATCATCGATATCCAGGAGGCAATAGGCGCAGAAGCTGAAGATCGTATATGATCACAGGCAGTCAAACTAAGAAATATCTATGTTGAGTTATTTTATTAACCATAAGCATTTTTGATCACAAATGAAGGAAACCCAGACAATATTTGTAGTTAAGTAAATGTTTCACTCTTCTAAAAGTTGTCAATTATACGCCTGCTACAGTAGAACATGAATCACGTGCTGCTGAAAACGATGTTGGTCGAGTTTCTAAAAAAGTATATATATTTTTTTTTACAATTTCGGCAATATTGAGATATAACAGAGCTATAGGGGCATTCCACGACATGTCGACCAGTCGAGAACAACCTTATCTCTCACGTTTTGTTCAAAAATGGTGTATAGAGAGATTGCGGGTTCTTAATACAGCTATAGCAAAATAAGCTCCATCTGATCTCAGGTTCTCAAGTTATAGTCTCGGACATTCTTAAAAGGTCATGCTGCGGAGGTATTTTTTAGGCCGAAATAGTGCAATTGACTTACCCAAATTTTAAAAAGACTTGCACGGCTGAGTTGTCAATGTAACTATTTTTTGCGTGACCGTGTATGACCTTGACCCTGTGATCTCATGACCTTTTTTCGTTGGCCTACTGTGACCCCGGGTAAATCTCTGATTTCAATTGTCACTTCTCAAAATACTTGCCAATAGCCGTTTTCACGAAGGATTATTTTGCGCGAAATGTTTTAAAACATCTTAAGATGTTTTGAACGTTTTAATATGAATGTTTTAGTATACGATATATTCCAAGAAAAATAAGTTACTGATTTAGGCGATATTATAATTATTCAACAGTTATGGAAACATGAAATGAGCTATTACAAGATTTTGATACACAATTGTCCGTTTCTAAAGAAACATATGCGTTAGAGTCCATTCGTTCAGTTAAGCATACCGCCATATTAAGTTGCTCAATCTGGAGCGTCATGGATCACAGGTCTGCCTCGCAGGCGCAATATGCCACTAGAAACGATTCGCTGGAGGCGAGTCCATTTTATGCGTCAGGGGAGTTCGCTTTGTTTGCAGCGCCAATAGCGTGCCCGAGACCGAGATCTCTGAAAGGTGTCAGTAGGTGAGATCCCTGGCATCACAGCTAACCTATAATCATAATTATCTTGTTAATTACCCAAACCAAACCGCAAAATTTTGTAACATACTATATTCTTTACCAAGCATATTACAAAATTTCTGAGAGACATTTTAAGACATAAATGGTCTTGCAAAAGTTGTGGTAGTTAGGAAAGAATACGTATATCACTAAAACTTTCATACTAAAACATTTCAAAACATCTTAAGATGTTTTAAAACATTTCGTGCAAAATAATCCATCGTGAAAACGGCTAATATATTGCCTTACAGCGGAACCAATACATATGCGCCTTTTTCCTCTAGTTTCCATATTTCCCATCGATATACGTGTGTGTTTTTTAATTGCCCTAAGGGCGAAGGGTAATAGGCGGATATCTGCAAACCTATCTGGCGTTGTCTAAAATGGTGTCGTTATGAGTTGTATTCTCTTAACCCTATTCCGTGCTGGGGGGGGGGGGCAGATTCTGCCCTCCCCAGTGGTTCCGCGGTTGTTGCTTCCAAACTATTAGACGTAGTGGCTTAATCTTAGTGGCCTTTCCTAGAACTGAATGATGCGCGGTGTGTCATTTTTTTATCGGCAGAGCAGAGGCGGTGCCAGGCTGATGTTCTTGGGAGGGTGTTACCAATGTGGTTGTGCGGCGCATGCTTCCTTCGTAGTTTATGGTGCAATACATCCGTCAAAAACGTTGTCAATGCAATATACATGATAAATACTTTGATTTTACATATTTTTGGGAAGAGGCGCAATCAGGTATATAAAATTGGAGGCAAAACTCTCCGTCAAATAAGGTCCTGCTTCAAATAAGAAAGATGATAAAAAGCGTTACGCACATGGTGCCCCCCACGTTGTTTACCTGGATCCACCTATGCGCCAGATGTTACACTTAACGACGATAAAAATATGACTACATGCGGTGGTCATATCGACCCAAACAATCACGAACAGAACATATTTATTGTCAGAAAATCCCCCATTTTACATCCTCTGAATACACCTATGATATTTGGCTTTGGTCCACCTCATTCAGATAGGTTGAATACCAGTACAATTCAAGATCAAAAACGTTTTGTTTATTAAAATCGGTCGAACCACATGGCCGCAATAACCTGTCAAAAATTACCCTAAATTGTCGCGTTTTTTGCCCCCTGTCCCATATTTTTGACAAAAAATATATTTCGGGGTTTTGAAAGTGAAAAGTGAATCTTGTGATTAAAAATCCAATGGTGGTTAGTTACCCCACACAAATAGACAGAACGGTTCTCGAGATTTCCAGGAGGCAGAATCTGCCCCCCACCCAGCACGTCAACGTTATCCTGGCCGCCAGCGCGGAGTAGGGTTAAGTCTAATCTAAGTGAACTAAATGGACCAAAACAACCAAAAATAATTGCAGACACGTCATGCTCCGAACCTTTGGGACCGAATAGGGCGGTATCTTCACCAATGGATCCGGCGTGGTCCAACTCCAAACGTGAAGGCGTTGAATTTTATCCGCTTTGGTTTCATCTAAGTGGACAAAATTGGACCAAAATCACCCAAAATAGTTCAAGACGACGACATGCCCAGAACCTATGGGATTATTTGAACAAGGTTCTCACCAATCGACCAAGTGTATTCCAAAATGGTGCCTTTAAGAGTTGTATCCACTTTGATTAAATCTAAGTGGACCAAATTGGACTAAAACAACCAAAAATCGTTGCAGACGACGTCATGCTCCAAACTATGAGACCGATGTGGACAAAGTCTTCACCATCCGATGCCGCTTGGTCCAAACGGGATCTGTAAGAGTTTAATCGACTATGGTTCAGTTTAAGCGAACCAAATTGGACCAAAATCACCGGCTTTGTAAATTTTGGTCCAATTTGGTATACTTTAGTGGGGTCAATCGGTCACCAAAAATTGGTTAACCGAAAACGTGATGTGACCGAATTGGTAATCGATCGGTCAGGCTTGTAAATTTCGGGAAAATTTTCGGTCAGCCTAATATTAAACAATTTACTTTTCCGTCACATTGTTTCGCATACTAATTTATATCCAGCAAATGTATGCACAATTTTCTCGAAATTAAATCAATAATGTAAATGTTTTTGGTCCTGCTTTCAGCATTGAATACATTGCTCTGCAAATGTATTTGGTTCCTTTTTTCACAATTCTACTGTCTGTTTGGAAACTGAACATGTGTGTTATATGAATCATTATGTTAACAAAAGTTTGTTTTGCCAGTGTGCACAAGTAAGCATAAAAATGGAAAGTCAGTCAAATCTTGGACATTTTTTGCTTCAACCTAAATCGGTCAGTCTTTGGTCAACCGAAATGACTCCCATTCGTTATCGGTTCGGCATTGGTCAGGATTTTTTTTGTAAGACATCACTAGTCCACATAGATTGAACAAAAGTGGGTAAAAACTATCAGCACCGTTTTTGACTATGCCGGATCGAATGGTGAAGATCCTGTTCAAATCAGTCTCATTTGTATTGAGTATGACGTCGTTCGTAGCGATTTTTGGCAGTTTTGGTCCAATTTGGTACACTTAAATTAGACCAAAGGGAGTAAAACTCTACTCGGCACCATTTTGGACCACACCGAATCGAATGGTGAAGGCTCCGCCCAAATAAATCACATAGGTTCGGATCATTACGTCATCTACAACAAATATTAGTGGTTTGGGACAATTTGGTTCAATGTGGTCCAATTATATTAGACCAAAGTATATCCAATTAAATATGGCTCCGTTTTAGATTACGCTGGACCGAACTTTACGGACCACGACCAAATCGGTCCAAGAGGTTTGCAGATATCTGCCTGCTACCAATCCCCCTTTGGGATAATTACAAAACATGTATGTATATCGAAAAAAATTGGAAATTAGGAGAAAAGGCATATATTTTATATTTTCGTTGTTAGGCAATGCATTAAAAAGTATTTCGATAAATGAAAATTGAAATCAGAGGTGTACTCGGGGTTGATGTCACACGAAATCAACGAAAAAATGTGACGAGGTCACAGGATCAAGGGCATTCAAGGTCACGCTGCAAAACCCAGAAAACAATTTCCGTTACATTGTCAATTCAGGTACAAGTCTTTTTAACATTTGGTCAAGTCAAAAGCGTTGTTTTAACCACCAACAAAAACTCTGCAGCATTACCTTGCAAAAATGCCCAAGGCTATAAATCAAAATTCTGAGATTAGATCGTGCTAATAGTGTCACAGCTGAATTAATGACCCAAGATAGCCATGTAGATCAATTTTGAACGAACAAAAAGTGAGAGAAGAGGGTGTAATTGGGGATAAAAAATTGTCGATCTGTCCTGGAATGGAATATAGAAAATAGGCACAATCTTTGGAGACAATTCTGGCGACTTGAATACAAGAAAACATTTTGTGATCGTACTCGATGCAGGAAGTTCTGCTAAGGTTTGAGAAATACAATTATTTTTTTCACCTAGAACCAACAATTTGGAAAATCTTGAAGTCGCGGTCAGCTAATCAGCGGTGGCACTATAGTCAAATTATTTTAAGTTGAATGCTGGAGTAATGGAGCCTTTTCGAAAATAGCACGCGCTATAACGCAAGTTATTATTGAGATACTGGAGCGGCCAAGAGTGACGCACACTGGTGCAGCATTGCGTGAATGATGGTCAAATATCATGTCCCTTTTTATACGTTTACTTATGTGGCCGGTGTCTTCTGCAAAATAGCACGCGCAAAGCAAGTTATTCTGCTAATATTTTAGCCAAAATAGATGACTTCAGTAAATCTGTTTTTCCCCAAGAGCAACACAATGTTTTTCATATTGACCAATATTGACCATCATTCACTCAATGCTGCACCGCTGTGCGTCACTCTTGGCCGCTCCAGTATCTCGAGTAATAACTTGCGTATAGCGCGTGCTATTTTCGAAAAGGCTCCAGTTACTAAATATTCAACTTAAAATAATTTGACTATAGCCTGAATGCATTTTGTAAATTATAAATTAAATTGCTTAAAAACTGCAAATATTTGCAAAAATAGTATTAGTAATTTAAACTTTTCAATTACTGTCAAAGATTATGGCAATCTCAGTTAAAACCATTACAAAGGTGAAACACTTCCCTTTAAATAAATCATTCACGAGTGAGATTTGATAAAAATAGTTTAATTCACCGAACCTTACTGCTAGAATGTAACTGGTTTGTGTTTTTTCTTCTTCAACTAACCATAATTAATTTTCTTTGCAAACTTTGAGTCGATAATGAAGCCCGTTCTATGCCGTAATATTACACAACTTTCAGCTAATGAAGCCTTGCGCAGGACAAGGAGATCACGTTCGTTTTTCTAAATGCACTAAGTAGCAAACAAATCCTACTCTCTGTTGATTATTGATTTATGTCGACACTAGTCAATATGAATTGGAATTTATGACAGCAGAACAAACAGCTTTTATATCACCCAGCTTCTCGTGTATAACGCTTAGCAGGAACTGTTAAACTATGTCGAATGTGATAGGTAAACAACTATAATATTACTCGTTACTACAGCAGGTGACCTGCCCCCGCATCACGTATTTCTCGCCAGATCATCAGGTGACCTGGGCCCTGACGTATCACTCGCCAGGTCATCAGGTGACCTTCCCCGCATGCTACGTATAACCCTCCCGGCCCAAGATATCAGGTGACCTGGCCCTACGCTATCACTGCCAGGGGGGGGGGGGGGGGGTTTTCCATTCGGGGTGACTTCCCTCCCCGCAGCACGGTATCCCGCCAGATCATCAGGTGACCTGGGCCCTGACGTATCACTCGCCAGGTCATCAGGTGACCTTCCCCGCATCACGTATCACCCGCCAGATCATCAGGTGACCTGTGCCCTGAGGTATCACCCACCAGGTCATCAGCTGACCTGCCCCGCATCACGTACACTAGCGGATCAAGGGGGCGGCAGGGGCGTTAGCCCCCCCCATATTGCCTGAAATTGGACGAAATTGACCTTAATATTCTACTGTAGATGGGGAAAATCTAAAATAAACGTTTTACTAATGGCATATTTTGTCTTTAAAAAACCGTTCAGTTAAGGTACTAGAGGAAGTGCCAAAAATCCGATGACGTTTTTCGAAATTTGAGTGAAAGCTTCCTGAAATTTAGCCCCTCGCATGCTCAGGTCTGCTGGGATCCGCAGTGATCACGTTACCGCTCCGCCCGTCATCAGGTGACTGGTGCCCCTGACGTATACCCACCGCCAGGTCATCAGGTGATCTGGGCCAATTGGGACGTAATCCAACTTCCAGGTCATCAGGGAACGAACCTTCCCGCATCTAACGTTTTCAAACATTCCCCCATCAGGGTCATCAGGTAACCTGGGCCCTGACGTATCCACACGCGCTCGCCAGGTCATAGGTGACTATGTGCCCTGACGTTATCATATCACCCCGCCAGGTCATTCAGAAGACCTGGGCCCCTGACGTATCACCAACCGCAGGTCATCAGGTGACCTGGGGCCCGACGTAATCACTCCACCAGGTCATCAGGTGACCTGGGCCCTGACATATCACCCGCCAGGTCATCAGGTGACCTGGGCCCTGACGTATCACCCGGCAGGTCATCAGGTGACCTGGGCCCTGAATATCCAACCCACCGCACACCGCCTCACCTCCTCCCCCGCCAGGTCATCATGGTGACCTGGGCCCCTGACGTATCACCCGGCAGGTCATCAGGGTGAGGGGAAAAACGCCTGGGCACTGACGTATCACCCCCAGTCCGCAGGTCATCAGGTGACCTGGCGCCCAGACGTATCACCCCCGCCAGGTCATCAGGGTGACCTGGGCCCAAACGTATCACCTCCCTCCGCCAGGTCAATCAGGTGACTGGGACCTGACGGTAATCACCGCCTCCCGCCAGGTCATCAGGTGACCTGTGCCCTGACATATCACCCGCCAGGTCATCAGGTGACCTGGGCCCTGCCGTATCACTCGCCAGGTCATAAGGTGACCTGGGCCCTGACGTATCACCCGCCAGGTCATCAGGTGACCTGGGCCCTGATGTATCACCCGCCAGGTCATCAGGTGACCTGTGCACTGACGTATCACCCGCCAGGTCATCAGGTGACCTTGGCCCTGACGTATCACCCGCCAGGTCACCGGGTGACTTGTGCCCTCAGGTCAGCAGCTGACATGTCACCCCGTCCCCCTCCCGGCCTCCCGGCAGCTGGCGGCGTCTGACTCTCGGACGGTGCGGCTTCGCTCCGTCTACCTGTCGACGTCTGGGCAGTTCCGCTGTGAGGTCTCTCTTGAGGCACCCTCCTTCGATACTTACTACGACTTCGGAGACATGATTGTCGTCGGTAAGTGGCTCGATAACAAGATTTGAGTGTAATGGCCTGATCCATAAGGCATAAAGCGTGTGCCTGTGTCGCGTGTGGAAGTTAAGTTGCCGTGGTCGTTTATCACTTGATAGCATTTGTTTGTAAGTCGCAAAGGATCTTCGCTTGTCTTTGGCAATGATTGGTTTATTTCAGCATCATCTTCCCCACATTTGTTGCTGCTCCCCATTCAGAACTGTGCTAAATCTGGTATGGACCTATCACAAGGCTCTACGGACATAAATGTGCCTCACCATCGATTTATAGAAGTTCGGCCGCTGCCTAGACAGGATCAGGCTCCTCAATCTCGTTTAATTAAAGGCTTCAAAAGATAATTGCTTGGGTCACGTTATGTCAAAGATTTTTAATTAAGTGCCCGTCTTTTCGGAGCCAGCATCCCGGGTGTAAGCGTGCTGCGTGTATGTGTCATTG
>VOPJ01014126.1:0-23255 GCA_014673585.1 Semibalanus balanoides
ACAATATTTTGAGGTAATTATTAATGTTGTGTTAAGAAGTCCTTATTTGTTAACCCACGAGTTACTGGGGGTCTATTTTTAGCCAACCATCTTCCGTTATTTGGCAATATCTTCTAAAACCACATAAGTATCGTCACCAGATTTTCAGTACCTTCTCTGACATGACATTTTTACATGCTGGTCTAAGGTAAAGAATAATGTTGTGATATGTCAACCGGAAATGACGTCAAACTGACGTTAGGTTCTATGGTTTTAGTTGAAAAATAAGTTTTTGCGGAAAATGCTGTCAATAGCACAATTTATTAAATAACATTAATTGTCATGTATCAAATGAATGTTTGTAGACTCGGCTTTCAAACTGCGTTCTTGGGATTTTGATTGTTAATTATTTTTTAATCGAAAAACATTTTTGTTTGCATTTACAAAATTGTCTACAGAAAACAGAGCTATCCCAAACTCGGACTAAAAGAGATCAAGACGCATCCGGTGAATATGTGCACCAAGTTACATGACGATATCTTTAACAATGACTGACTGACCTTTCAAAGACAAGAATCGACCAACTCTCACATGGTAACCATGCATAAAAAATGCATTTTTGTTTTTGCTTTTTACTTTTATTTATATGGAGCATGCAATAATCTAAGATCGCCTTTCGCGTTCTAGAAAAAAACATAAACATGCGTTATACTAGTAAGGCATGCATGGCACGAAGCAGACGGAGCGAGTTAGTTCATTTGTGTCCGGCAACTGATAAGCATTGTTGTTTGATGCAATAAGTAAAAACCAATACTTAACCTATCCTGCACTTTTCTGTGCACTTTAGTTATTTTTATTTCTGATTCTCACATGCGGAGGTGAATTCGAAAGTCAAAGCATCGTGCTTATTCTGCAAACGATATTCAGTTTTGTATCTATGGATGGGCTGAGAGTTTCTTCAGTTGTGTTAAATATTTTCACGTAGCCTATACCATGTGTTATTTTACGACCAAACTATCAGTGTATTCTTTTGAATAATCAGTACAGTGAAACGAAAGTTATCCCTGAAACCCACACATTCAAGCAATCAATCAATCAAGCAAGATGAAGACGGATTTTGGCCCATCTGTAAGACTACGTTCGGTTCGATCGCTTCGCGGTCACTCACTCCGTCTGTTAAACGCCTAATGACCGTAATCTGCAGTTTGACATAAGGACTTCGGATGACCTGGACCTGATCTGAGGTCATCAACAGCTTATAATGGTACTTAGAAGTGTCAGACACACTTATCATACCAATTTATCTACTTCTTATGCGTTTAATATCGCATCTTTGCGCGACAGTTACATCCATCGAGACTTTGTGACACGGTCTAACATTGGGTTTGACGTGACTTGTGACGTCATCGCTTACCCCGAGCTCAACAATATTATATAAGGTTTGGCTTTACAAATGTTCCAGGGCTATCGAATGCCGTTTGAATTTGTAAGATCATTGTAGTTGTTCCTGAAATTTGAGGGGGGATAAAAATACCCCTTAGTAAGTCGTGTTATAGAATATACCCCAGTAACTTGCGGGTTAAGCCAGCTTGGAAACAATGTCAAACTTCAATTTTATTGACAGCAAATAAGTAGTTACTAAAAAACTTGTTGCAACTGCATTTGTGAGGAACTACAATTCCAATTTCAATTTGTATTTATGCATTGAGACTACATTTGCTAGATGTATTCGTAACCAAGTGTTTAATAGGATCAAACATATTTTGAAAAACAGCATATTTCAATCGCCTTACAAACGCGTTACAAGTGACACTTGAAAAGAATGTTTCACTTTTTTTCTGAAAGTTTTCAAATGTACGCCGGATGTAGTACAATATTAAGTAAGTGCTTCTGAAAATGATGGTGATATTTGTTTCTCGAAAATTCACTCAACGTTATCAATATTAACATTTTTAATTTGGGACAATGACATCATTATTGAGATAAGAGAGCTACAGAGAAAAGGCAAAATAAATTGTGGCGCACTTAAATACATACCAGTCTTTTGTTATCGTAATATCAGCTGGTGATCCAGTCAAGGCTCGAGAAATAGGTACAATTTTTTCCCCCGAACCAACAACCTTGAACATGCTTTAAGTGGCTGACAGCCAATCATAGGCAGCACTTGTATAATGCATAGCCCCCTTTTGGAAATATCCAATTTAATTCCCTAAAAGCAGTCTTTTTTGTTCGTATCGTAATCGTAATATCAGCTGGTGATCCAGTCAAGGCTCGATAAATAGGTACAATTTTTTCCCCTGAACCAACAACCTTGAACATGCTTTAAGTGGCTGACAGAACAGCCAATCAGAGGCAGCACTTGTATAATGCATAGCCCCCTTTTGGAAATATCCAATTTAATTCCCTAAAAACAGTCTTTTTTGTTTTACTAATTTGTACTTGTCAATAACGGCCAAGGATAATGGCTATATCAATTTAAAACCAATTCAAAGGTGATACATTCCCTTTGAGCAAATGAGCCTTTGCGGTAAAAATGGCTGGTCCATTAAATGCCTAACTAAGCAGTCGCTTCGCAGGCTTGAACTCAAACACAGTCTGTTAGTTTAAGTGCGCTCAGGAATATGTATCTGTTAATGTTAAACTTCAAGAAGCTCCTTTTGTGTGCTGATTGATGATATTTATCAAAATATTTGACATTAGAGTCAGTTTTTTTTTGCAATTTGTCTTCTCTTCATCAAACCATGTAAGGTTACCAAACATAAGGGTAGCTTTTTGTATTTTGTCGATTTCTGCAAGCGGGTGCACAGCATAAAATTAGTTTTATCTCCTTCAATCAGCAAATTCAATCAACACTGGTGCCGCTCTGATGCAGGAGGCAGCTGGTGGTCGGATGGACAGGGAACCTAAACCCGCGACTTACCATAGGGTATATTTCACAATGCGACTTACCGTGAGATATTTTTGCCCTCCCCCTTAGATCTCTGAAACTACTGATGCGATATTAAACATTCAAACGGCATTCGATATCCCTGGAAATTTTACTGTTAGAAACCTAATATTGTTGACCTTTGGATTACCGATGACATCACAGGTGATGTCAAAATAAAATGTTTGACCGTGCCATACTTGTCTCGACGGATGGAATGGTTGCGCATAAATCCGATATTAAACGCATTTGATAGATCGGTATTTTTCGACATTTGACATTTTGTTGATCGTTACTTCGATCGGTAAGATTCGTGTGTATGACACTTTTATACGATATACGTGCGGTGACATGAACTTAGTTGACCTGGAGTTAAAACTTTAAAAAGTGTGGGTAATTGATGCCCGAACAGCTATGCAAAATTTGGCGGCGCTGTGTGCCGTTTTTTCCAGAAAAAAAAAATCAGGGGTTCAAAATGACCCCCCACCAGGACGAGGGTTAAGTCGTCGCTCATTGATGTAACCCAAAGACCATGAGCGGCGCCACCTACATAACAAGATCAGTTGTTAGGCCGCCATCTGTAGCTGAGTGAGAGCTGACTGCTAGACGTGGGGCATTCCGCAACATTTTGACAAGTCGAAAACACTACATCTCTCACATGTTGTTCAAAATTAGTCTACAGGGTTATCTTGGTGTCTTGAATTCCGCTGTGGCAATATTAGCTCGATCTGGCCTCAAATTATCGAGTTATAGCATCGCAAATTTTAACAAAGTCTCGCTGCAGAGGCATTTTTGAAGGCCGAAATTAATGCATTTGACTTACCCAAATGTCAAATGATATGGCAGAAATCGCAATGGACGGCTATTATATTTCTGGGTCTTTGTTCGCTACTTTGAATGATCTTTAATTCCACCTCTGATTTACTTTTTTCACTTCGTCAAAAATACTTTTTAATATATTGCCTCAGGCAAATAACTGCAAAAACATGGGTGCGGTTTTTTACTGTAATTTCCATAGTAACAAATCGATAAACGTGCGTGTTTTCATTAACCATCGGGAGGGATTAGGCTGTCGGATATCTGCGAAACCTATGGGACCGATTTTAGGCGGGTATCTTACCATTCGATCCGGGATGGTCTAAACGCGTGCCGCTGCCGAATTTGAGTTTTTAACTACTTTGGTCGAATCTAAGTGGACCAAATGAAGCCGAAACCACCCTATGGTCTAATGGTCGGGAAGACGGTCGGGCCGGGTCGAGTCGGGTCAAGTTTAACCCGCGACGTGTCGGGGGTTCGCGCCAACCACGAACTGCCGAGTTGATTTCCGCCCCCCCCCTCCCTAAAAGATAAAGAGCACGCAATGTATTTTTCCAAGCGGAAAACGGGCACATGAGATAACCGAAGACAAGTTATATCGACAGCATTTTGATCTTTATTTAGGTCAATTTTGAGGTCATCAGAAGTCACCAAAGGTCAATTTTTGTCATTACCTGAGCTTTTGAGCGTCCTTCATAAAACCCGGTAATACTATCTCATAACTAAAGAGCCAGTGATGCGCGGAAAAGCGTTCGAATGGAGAATGGGACTTCAGTGCCAGTTAAGTTTAATCAGAATTGTAGTTTAAGTCATCAAAAGCCATTTTTTAAAACATTATAAAATCGTGGATTAATTTTTTAGGAATAACGTTTTGTCGAATATGATAGGTTAAAACAGCTTGCATCATTGTGTTTCCCTTGTCAAAGCGCATCGTGTAATATATAGGGCTACCTAGTTAAGTCATATTCAGAAATTGACCTGACCTGAGGTTAGGTAAAGGTCAGGTCAACATTTACATCAATTGATTTGTCTCGGCAATCCAAATACAATTGTGGAAACCCCTTTTTATAAATTTATTTGGTAAATAGTTTTTGCATAAAAAATAATACGTGAACTGCCGGTCACTTGAGTCGACCTCGTAGAGGTAAAATAACATAATTCTGACATAGGGCTTTGCATTTGGCACAATAGTGGTTGATCTGGTGAAAACTGGTTAAATTGAGCCTATTCCTATGAATGGATACGTGTGTTCATTTTTCCCCTTGACTTATAATGGGGAGCTCACGAAATCGACCTGAGCTTAGGTCACAGATATGCCAATTTTGCAATGAACGAATTGTAGGTATTTATGACCTGATAACATCCTGTGAGTTTCAACCCGTTCGGTCAAACACTTGCTGTGTCGCGGTCGAGTTTTTAGAGGTGGGATCACTGGACTTGACCTGTTGACATGACCTGAGATGACCCGATGTCAAACATTTTCTTCATGACGAACCTCGGGGGGAAATCAACCTTCGGCTGTTCGCTTGTTAACACGTGCATTTCCTGGGGGTTGGAAACCCACCCTCAGAGGTTTTTCATTGATAGCACAAAAAACAGCAAAATTTGGCACAACTGTTTAGTTTATAGTTCACTCACAAATCCTGGGAGAAAATCCTTGTGACTGAAAGTTGACTATGGATTTTGATGTCTTAAACAATGAGAGGTGTTTGTGCGTTTTCTGGCAATGTTTGTCTCAATATTACTCGAAGGGAGGTGTCGCAGAGTTAACCCGCGCGGCGTAGGGGGGGTAAATATTACCCCCCTCCCGTATTTCCGCAATAACTTGAAAACGGTAACAGAAAACGACGTCAAAGTTTCAGTACTTATTCCAGCATCAATTTGACGTCTTCCTAAAAATCATTGAAAAAATTGAGACTTTGGACAGTAGTGACGTTTTGATGACGTCATGTCATGCCATTCTTTGGTTGAATAACGATAAATGTTTGATGCATCGTATAAAACATAGATTTAAAGAAAATCGCAAACGCAAAACTTAATAGGAAAGGAAATTTAATTCTATACAAGATGGCAATTTCGGATTTCCAAAATTTTGGGTTTTTGACCCCCAAAAATCCCAAAAACTGATTTTTGTCAGAAATTTCCCAAAAAATTGAAAAATATGAGAACCAAGTGCAATGAATACTCAAACCAAACTTCAAAGTAATAGCTTCATTTTTCAGTGACTGATATGCTCTCCAATAGCATAAAGTAGGTAATGAAGTCATTTTTCAAAATAGCGTTTTTTGGGAATTGTTTTTTGAACCTGATACAGATATATAAATGTCATTTTGTGTTTATGAGACAAAGCTAACCTAGAACACATGCATTGTTTATTCATATTAGTCAGTTTTCAGTTTTGACCTTAGATGACGCTGATCTTGACCTTTGGCCGGGGTCAAGTTGTAAAAATGATGTTTCTAATCGATCTTACGTGCAAAATAACCCTCAAACATGTGTGTTACAAGGCTTTATTTGACCTCTTTTCGTGCAGTGACCTTTTGGACTGACCCTTGACTGCATTTGCATGCAATTTCACTTTTACTTAATGCATGATGTTAGTTACACCTTTGAGAGCTTTATGTGCATTGACAGTCTTAATCAGTATTTTAATTGAAAGTATGCAACCATTAACTCAATTAAATCGAACTTTCCATAAACTGACCGTGACCTTAAATTTGACGCTAATTTGAAAATTTTCGGGTAATTCAATTCGATTCGTTTCATTGAAGAAGCTTTCGATCGCCGCATTGCGCGTCTCGCTGCGGTTAATTGGTTCGGAAGATAGAGGGGGGTAATATTTACCCCCCCTACGCCGCGCGTTCGGCGAGAGACCCCTACGCCGCGCGGGTTAAGTAAAAATGAGAACCATTGTTTGAATTCCAAATTTCCATTTGAAACTCCTCCTTATTAAAACTACTCAATTGAATTTCGCTTAGATGCCCTGAATCCTACAGGTTTTGAGGCATTATATTGCAAAAACAAGCTGTGAAGAACCTGCAATTGCTATTGTTGCTTGTCTATCAGTATCCACTTTGTATAATCATTAAACAAACATTGTTTTATTCAGTCTTAGGCAGCAGGCCGTTTTACTTCATCTCCGTGCTTCAGAGGCATATCTTAAACTGTCGCGTCAAAACACTTGTTACAAAAAATCCTCGCATGTATTTACAGATTAACAACAGGCAAGTCTGCATATTACAACAATTTGTAAAAGCTGGGTGACCGGGAACAGCACCCGGACACCCAGGAGGGGTGGCAACAACAATCACACGGTGATGTAGACAGATAACGACTAATGTAGGTGAATATAACTAAAACAATTCTAGCAGTGGCATGTACACAATTTATTCCAGTGGATAGAAAAGCGGCTGGGGGTAATACCAGTCTTTGCTTCACCCTCGAAATGTGCACGCCACCCGTTTCAGCCATCGCTGGGACCTCGACGGGACATTGAGTAATTGTGCGATCAGCGAGCGTTACGCTGGCGGGACACTGGCCGGAGGCGGCCGCCCAGGGGGCGCGGAGCGGGAGCCACTCGCGGCCAGATGGCATGGCGTCGTGACGGGCCGGACGTCCCCTGAAAGACTGACGGCACGCGGACCGGGCTGGCGCGACGGCGCAGGTCTGATGCAGGTCAGGTCAGGTCATCGATCGGACGGACGTTGGTAGGGAAGTGGGACCGTCCCTTCTAGTCGGGCCAGCCGGTTGCGGTCGGCTACGATCTGAGATAGATACGGACAGTGGTCAGTTTAGCGACTTTAACGACCAAGAGAGGGCTGAGATGTGTGCATAACACAAACACACACAACCCTTCACACATTAGCACCGCACACATTAAACCTTCGTGATCTGACGGGAACCCACCGAAAACACCCTCTATTGATCCCTCTATTGTATCGGGGATTACCTTGGTTAACACCAAGTGGCACGGTCAACAGAGTCTCCCGCAAAAGATAAGAGTGGCTAAACCTGGTAAATAAAAAATACACCGAGGTTTACTCGACTATAATTGGAACCTAACACTCTCACATTGTCTATCATTCAACATGCGAGTGCCCACGAGGAATCTCGTTCGTTTGAGCCATCTGAGCTCTGGTCAAGTCGAGCTTCTGCTACCACCTCAACTTTGCGATTCGAGACGTCTCACGATGGCTCAAGACGACTCAAACGAGTCAAGATTAGTCCAGACGAAGCGAGACGAAATGAGAAGAGGCGCGGACATCGTGGCTGCGTCAGAGTCCATCCACACCGTGTGATACCCTTGGAATAGCCGGCTTGCCTGGGGCGTCTTTTTTAATGGCGCAGTTCGGCTGGCGGTGGGCGCGCCCGGTTTCTAAAGCGCAGCCGCCATGACTCTGGTCGCTGCTGCTGCTGCTGCGGGGGAGTGGTCTGCGCCGTACTGACCTTTGACTATATCTTTAACAGACGGTTAACACTGCAAATTACTGACCTGCGGCTGGCTTAGTAGGAGGGCGTCCGTAACTTGGTGCTCGGCACTTGGTGACGTTGGTACTCGTGCTGGTGTGCGTCGCGTACACTGTTCTCTGGTACTGAGTGCTTGGTGGCGTATCGTCACGACTCAAGCTCAGGACTTCTTCACCGTTTTCTGCAGAAGGGTAGACGATGGTACAAAACCCTTTTTTCTCTTACTTTTTTACAAAATACTGTGTTGTGTTTTGGTGCTTAAAGTACTTAGTGGCTTAAGCTTCGAGCGGGTTATGCTTGGCATGTGTGTAATGAGTTTACGACATCACTTCGAATGGAATTGCATCAGACGTGTGTATCAGGAACATTGTCGTTCTGTTATTGTTAAATCTCGCGCATTATCCAAGATGGAGAAGAAACTGTAAATGAATATGAAAGTCACTGATCAAAACCGACATCCGATTAACCTTCCGCGGAAAAGTAAAAGTCCTCGGCTTCTGGTCTTACGGGCAATTTACACTGACTGTTACCAACCTCGCGGTGATGAAATCAAAATCAACCAACCATGTAAAGTAATAGCGATAAGTACTCACGTAGACCGTTCCGTATACGGCTCCTGGACCTTCTTGGTATTCTGTACTTGGTCTGGTACTCGGTCTGAGTCTCATTGGTACTCGGGTTCTTGACGTACTCGGTTGACTTGTGATGTCGGTTGTAAACTTAGTAGTTCGTCTTGGTGGCGTACTTGGTGATGTGCTTGGTGACGGTGTGGTGGTCCATGTAGTTGTGCGTGTGCCACACGTACTCGGTGTTGGTGTAGTCCGGGTGCTTCTCCACCAGTGCCTTGGTCTTGTACACCACCTGGGTCTCGGTGATGAGCTTGTACGGCAGGGTCTTGATGATCTCCTTCCACTCGGTCACGGTGGTCGGCCAGTACAGGGTCTCCGTGACGTACTTGTACATGGTATACGGAATCACCTGTTTCTGGGTGGCCCAGTGGGTCTTGTACTGGGTCATCTTGCCCCAGGTGGTCTTGAAGTGCGTCTTAGCGTAGCAGATGGGCTCTAACGGGGGGAGGCCGTAGGCAGGCGCAGCGGGCACCATAGCGGGGGGCGGGGAGCGCCGGTAGACGGTCGCGCCGGTTGCACCGTAGGTCGAGCGGGGGTCCGTAGCTCGGGAGCCGGCGGTCCGTTTAGGGACGGGGAGGGCCGGGGCGCCGTATCACTGCCGCGCAACGGACGGCCGACCGGCCTCGGCGCGCCCTCCGGCTTGGCTTCTTGGCTTGGGTCGGGGATCGCCACTGGCAACCCAACCGCCACCATCGCCAGGGAAAAAGAGCCTTCTGCAGCATTCTGGGGAGGAGAAACAGAGATGAGCTTGTGTTCGACAGTGATGATACAGAATGGAACACATTTAAATGTAAAATAAAACCACATTTGAAATGTTAACTGAGTTTCAGTGGTGGCAATTAACTACAGTTGGTGCCAATCAGTGCAACATTTTATTGGAAATCAAATTTTTCCGAGACCGATTCGGTTCGGGACGAACTTTTTTTCTTTGAACTTTTTCGGACATCCAATGCAAGGATGGCTTGTCGTGATAATCACTTAGTTAGTTTTTATCAATGCATATTGTTTCTATATTAATTGACATATGATGTTTGTGGCTTTCGGACATCCTAACTCTAGCATTATTTGACAAAAATGCCTGTATTTATGCATATAATGGGAATGATACACTGGCTGTTTTACATCCCATACCAATACCAAACATTGTTTTCAGCTTTCGGACAAATTTCGACAAACAATAATTTTCGGACAGTTTCGGACGGACAGCTGAACAAACCAATGACGAGCTTACAGTGGTGATAGCTAATAGCCGTTTTCACGATGATTTATTTTGCCGAAATTGTGGTCTAAAATGTTTTAAAATGTTGTATTAGTAGCCGTTTTCACGATGGACTAATTTGCGGAAAAAAGTAACCCTCGCTCTGCGGGACCGTAGGGCGGCGTTCAAAACGTTTCTCGCAAATTAGTCCACCATGAAAACGGCCACTACTAAAACATTTTAAAACATCTGAAAATATTTAAAAACATTTTGCAAAAAATAATCCATCATGAAAACGGCTAATATCATATGCATGGTATTGAAGTAACAAGAGATAGCAAGTCGAAAAGCTCTGCTCAGACTTTGGTCCTCGATTTTTTGGTCTTTCTGCAGAAAGTTTTGTTGGCAGCAAGGTGGCTGGGAAGTGGGAGCCATTCGTAGAACTTTTCCGACGAACTGCTCTGCAGGGTTCGGTTCCAGCACTGCTCGCCACGAGCCACCACCACCACCACGGCACTGTCTTCGTTCGTTCCGAGTTCACTCGCATTGCGGCCGCTGCCACGCACCTCGCGTTCTTCGATTCTGTCACTGGTCTGGGGCGAGGCAGCACACACCACACAGCTCAGAGCACGTACCTGAGGTGTTCCTAGCTGCGACGCTCAGCAGCGAATACGATGCCCATGGCTTCGGTCGCTTTCATTTTATGCGACGATCATCGGAGCGCCGCCAGTGCGGCTCACTCTCCCTTTCCAGCGGCGGCCGGCCGGATGGCGCGCTGCCACCGCCGACTGTCAGTTCTAGACCGATAGTCCTCTAGGACATTGACGCTCCCAACGAGGAGCTTCCTTGGGGATGAACTAGGCTGGGTGTGGTGGGTGTTGTAAATGGGCTCTTGGGTGTTGTTAGTGCTAGGTCTTGGACTCTGTTATTGCTGGATAGGAGCAGACAGGATAGCAGACAGATGCAGTGCAATACTGTTCAAGGTCATCGCGGGCAGCGACCGTGACCGTTGACCAAGTCAGTGATCCTGAGAAGCCGGTTCGGCTGTTACGGGGGAATGCACCGATGTCTGTTGTTGATGTTACTGTTCATGTTGTACACATAATTGGTTACGGTTGTTAGAGTATTAGAGCCTTATTCAGATTGTCAACATCATTTGCTCTCCTACATCTTATTTGCTCGTCATTTCATCATTGTTTTGTTTCAAAGGTAGGTATTGTATGAATAGGTTGGTATTGAACTTAAGTATCCCGTTAAATGTGTCAAATGTTTCCTTGAAGCACAAAACTCAAAATATACCCACTATACTTATATTTACATAGGTGTACCATGTAGTTCAATCAATCAATCAATCAATCAAAATATATTTTGAACACAAAAACATAATCAACAATACAAATACGATTGGTGCAATTGCAGACTGCATATAACTGGGCACCTCTCGCAGACTGGACATAAATCAACAAAACAAAACCGACCGCCGTCAAGGAGGCATCGCCCCACCGCCTCCCCAAAGCAGCACGCCGCCGACCCGCGCCGACCGCCGTCCCTTGGCTCGCAGCTTAAGAGTTAAATCTGTTTGAGTTACATAGTTACATGTTACGGAATATTTCTTCTCTTGTGATGGAATATTTTGAGCAAACCAAATTATAAACGTATTGTTAAGAAGTGTCTGTTTGTAAAGCCAGCTTTCGAACAATGTCACAAGCTTAAATTGTTCTGAGAGAAAATAATATAATTATTAAATTATTGCGACCAATATCCACTTGTTAAAAATTACATTTACAATTTCAAAATATGTATTTTATACAACAGACTTCATTGCAAAAATGTTATATGTAAACTAAAATATTTAATGATCAAACACATTTGGAAAACAACAAAATTTTAAATAGTGTTTAGACGCGCTTTACATTACTATGGTCCATAAATAAACGTCCCGCTGGGTTGGCCGGCAAGCAGTTTTAAAAGAAATATAGCCGCCTTGGGAAAAAGTATTTGGAACGGATAGAGGATGAGTGCCCAGAATGAGTGGCACTCATTTCCATTATCCACATACTTTTTCAATTGTGGGCTATTCCTTTAACTGCTGCTGCCGGCCAACCCAGCGGTACGCTTATTTTGGAACCAAAAATAGTACCACTTAAAGAAATAGTTCACCTTCAACCAGGGTTTTGAAACTGAGATGCAGTTTTGTAGCCCGTGTTGAAAAACCCTTCAATGGCAAGTTTTTCTGGGCTGAAAAGCTCTCCAGCCGAATATAAATTTACTTTTTGTCAAGGAATGTGGGCCATGGAATAAAGAATGTCCCAAGAACGTGGCTTTCGGGAGGCTATACAGTAATCTTACGCGACTACTTTCGAATCTGATTGGCTGAGCCATTCGATTATTTCGTTTGAAGTTGCACAGTACGCATATAATTGTGATAAAATGAATAACGTACGCCCTTCTGTCCTGAAACGGCGCGATGTATGGCTATTTTTGACAATATGAAAAGAAGTTGTGTTTCAAAGTATAATCAAATCGTGTTTGATAAAAGCAATCCAAGGTAAACGATTTCCTTTAAGCAAATGAGCATTACGGTAAAAATGATTGGTCCGTAACCAAGCAGTCTCTTCGCAGGCTTAAACTCAAAAACAGTCCCTTGATTTAAGTGCGCTCAGGAATATGTATCTGTTAATCTTAAGTTTCAAGAAGCTCCAAATCTGTATGCGTTTTTTTAATACTTAACATTTCTGAGTCTAATTTGTTTATTTTCCATTTGTCTTCGCTTCAGCAAACCATGTAAGGCCACCAAACATACGGCAGCGGTTTTGTATTATGTTGAGTTTTGCCTGCGGGTGCATAACATAAAAGTGTTTTTATCTCGTTCATCGGCATTCAATCAACATTCTCTTCGTTACTAAATACTGTGCATAACCGCAATATTACACGTGATTTTATTTATGCTGCCGATAAAAGTTACCGCTGCAGCCAAGCTGCAAATTTCTTGAAACATTTTACGAATTGCCCAAGTTGTTCTATGTCTCGCTGGTCTCGGGCCAGTCCGTGTCGTGTGAAGGCTGGAGTCGTCGAGCGACCCGGGAGGACGCGACCTCTAGCGAAGATCCGACCGCCCTTCCCCGCCGCGAACGATCTTCCGCTGGCGACAAACTTCCGTGGTTATCGAACGCCGGCCACCAGTGGCGGATCCAGAGGAGGGGGCCAGGGGGCCCCTTGGGGCTCGAACTTGAGGGAACACTCTGGCCGGCTGAAGGGCACTCTGGCCGTCTGAGGGGGCACTCTGGCCACCTGAGGGGCACCATGACCGCCTGAGGGGGCACCTTGGCCACCTGAGGAGGCACTCTGACCGCCTGAGGGGGCACTCTGACCGCCTGAGGGGGCACTCTTGTTGCCTGATGGGGCGCTCTTGTCGCCTGAAGGGGCACTCTTGTCGCCTGAGGGGGCACTTTAGTCGCCTAAAGGGGCACTCTTGTCGCCTGAGGGGGCACTCTATCCGCCTCAGGGGGCACTTTGGCCACCTGAGGAGGCACTCTGACCGCCTGAGGGGGCACTCTGACCGCCTGAGGGGGCACTCTTGACGCCTGAGGGGGCACTCTTGTTGCCTGATGAGGCGCTCTTGTCGCCTGAAGGGTCACTCTTGTCGCCTGAGGGGGCACTCTATCCGCCTCAGGGGGCACTCTACTGACCTGAGGGGTCAACATTTTGCAAAGAAAAAAAAAATGGGGCACCCTCAAAATATAGTGGACCAAATCCGTCGAGTTTTCAAATTTGGGTATTGGTGCACCACTGCAATTGATGGCCCCTCTTTGAAGATTTTCTGGATCCGCCACTGCCTTCCACTGGAAACGCCATGGGACAGGGGCAGCTGGTGGCCGGATTGATAAATAATAGATCACCTTCAATGGGGTTTGAATTGAGATAGCAGATTTGTAGAGCAGATCGAAAAATAGGTTGTTTTGAAAGAATTTCCTTGCTAGTAATTTCGACACTGGAATGGTGGGTTCTTTTTAGAAGAAAAAGTATTGGGTAGTTTCGGGGCACGAAAGACTGTCCTGTGTCCCAAATACACCCCGAAACTTATTCTTAAAGGGGCCCAATAGTCATGTGTCGAAATTACTTAGCGTGCGTAGCGAGGCAATTTTAAGTAACAACCCATTTTTCGATCTGCTTTACAAATCTGTTATCTCAGTACAAAACCCCATGTCAGGGCCTTTTGTAACATGTTAGCTGGGGGATTTGTCCCCCGCAGTTAATTTAAATCCCCCACCCCCAGTCGAAACAACAATCCCCTGCAATCGACGGTAAAAAACGCGTTTTATCAACGCTACTTTGCGTTGACGACTCAACGCCTCTTGCGGATCCACAGGGAAGGGGCATTTAGGGCTATTCGCCCCTAAAGGCATCAAGAGGCCTGTTTTGACCCCCTTCAAACAATTGAGTCTCACAAGAAAACGCGATCGGTAATAATGTATTATGACTTTGCCTCTGTGCAATAAATGCAAGTTTCGATTGAAACCAATAACAGTATTTGTATATTTGTATTTGTATACATTGATTTGTATGTTTTCCCTTTCAAGTTTAATTAGGTCAGAAAATTGACCTGACCTGAGGTCACCGATGCACACCAATTTTAGGTATTTATAACATGAAATCCTTCAAGTTTCAAATCTTTCAGCAGACTGTGGCTTTGGCACAATCATATGCATTTTGGAAGGTGAAGTCACTTGATGTAACCTGGTGACCTGACTTGAGTTGACCTGAGGTTAAAACTTTGAAAAGGTGTGGGTAATTTATGCCAAAAAAGCTGTGCAAAATTTGGCGGAGCTTCGGGCAGATGTTTTCCGTTATTCCGAAACAAACTTCAGGGGGGTTCAAAATGACCCCCCACCAGGACGAGGGTTAAGTCGTCGCTCATTGATGTAACCCAAAGTCCATCAGCGGCGCCACCTACATAACAAGATCAGTTGTTAGGCCGCCATCTGTAGCTGAGTGAGAGACGTGGGACATTCCACAACATTTCGACAAGTCGAAAATACTGCATCTCTCACCTTTTGCTGAAAATTAGTCTATGGAGTTGTCTAGGGTCTTGAATTCCGCTGCGGCAATATTAGCTCGATGTGACCGCAATTAGCCAAGTTATAGCATCGCAAATTTTTACAAGATCTCGCTGCAGAGGCATTTTTGAAGGCCGAAATAATGCATTTGACTTACCCAAATGTCAAATGATATGGCTGAAATTTCAATGAAACGGATTTAAGTAATATTTCTGGGCTTTGTTACGCGACCTTGAATGACCTTGAGTCCACCTCTGATTTCAGTTTTCACTTCGCAAAATACTTATTTATACATAGCCTAACAAACAACGCAAAAAAACATGATGCGTTTTTACCGTAATTTCCATAGTTAACATCGATATACGTGCGTGTTTTCTCATTAACCATCGGGGAGGGATAGCTGGGGCATTCCATGACAGATCGACCAAGCCATAACACCCTACATCTCAGATTTCGATCAAACTGCGTTTAGAGGGTTATCTGGGCCGCAGATTTACGTTGTTAAATTTTTAGCACCATTCGTTGAACGGTTTTCGAGTTACAGCCTCAGGCATTATTCGATTTTGCTCAAACCTTCCATTTTCAGCGGGCGATATCTCCCATATAAATTAAAGAAGTATTTAAACCAATATGCCATAAGAATAATCATAAACCTATGTGATATAATATTTTTTGAAAACGCGATTTCAAATATAACAAGCCTTTTGATAGTAAAAAATATTGGAGATAAACTTTCTCTAAAATTTATTTATAATTTTTGAATTGGAAAAAATATTGGTCACCGGCACGTATTTGACAATAACTTTGCTCGTAATGTCTAGAGAGCGTAATAAATAGCACTATATTTGCCTCGTCGAGCTGTATTAATGATGCATGGACATGACCCTGGCAGGGCGTCTCTACATATAGAATGCGCCTCCGTTTCACAAAAACATGATTTCTTAAAATCGCGTTTTTTTTATTTCAAAATTTGAAATTTTCAAAAATATTTATCTTTCATCAATCTATAAGTAATGATAAGTGTTATACATCTAGTTTTATGACTCATATTATTTAGATGGGAAGATTTCCACACTGAAAAAATCAGAGGTTTGCGCAACATCGAAACGATGCCTTAAGGCTTATAATAAAAAAACCATTTCAACAGAGCGTGGCAGAAAATTTAAACCAACGAAATTCTGCGCGGCCAGATAACCTCCAAATATATGTTTCATCGAAGCGAATAGAAGTATAGAGTGTTACTTAGTCGACTGACATTGGGCTGCACCGGGCGACCTCAAGTCAGTGACCTATGGGAAGTCCAGGAGCGATCGGCAGGGGTCATGTTATGTATCATCAAATGCAGCTCGACAAGGCAAATATAATGCTGTTCAGTTACGCTCTCTAACACACTTACGTGCAAGGTTATTATCAAATACGTGTTTGTGACCATTATTTTTCCATATTCAAAAATATAAATGAAATGTTTAGAGAAAAAGTCTATCTCCAATATTTTTACTATCGAAGGCTCATATATTGAAGTCGATGCTGGTTAGGAAAAACATAATAATTTTGACTGACCACATTATAAAAAACGTGATTTTACTTAAAAATGCGTTTGAAAATTCATTTTTTTTCTTAAAAAAATGCTATATCACACTAATCTATGGTTTATGATGATTCTTATGATATATCGGTTTATATGACTCCCATAATTTAGATGGAAGATATCGCCCGATGAGAATTAAAGGTTTGGGCAGAATCGAATAATGCCTGAGGCTATAACTCAAAAACTTTTTGACGGACGAGGCTGAAAATGTCACAGCTTAAATCTATGGTTCCGATAACCCCTTAGATACAGTTTTACTGAAATCTGAAACATAGGGTGTTATTTCGAGATTTTTGGGTCGAGCTGTCATGGAATGCCCCAGCTGTCGGATATCTGCGAACCTATGGGACCGATTTAGGCGGGATCTTCACCATTCGATCCGGGGTGGTCTAAAACGGTGCCGTCTACCGAATTGAGCTTTAACTACTTTGGTCGAATCTAAGTGGATCAAAATGAACCCAAACCACCGCTTTGGTCTAATGTCGGAAGACGGTCGGCACGGGTCGAGTCGGGTCAAGTTTAACCTGCGCACTGTCGGGGGTTCGCGCCAACCACGAACTGCCGGAGTTGATTTCCGTCCCCCTCCCCATAAGATAAAGAACATGCAACGTACGGACAAGCGGAAAACTGTATTAGATAATTCGAGACAAGTTTAACCGAAAACATTTTGATCGTTTTTAGGGCAATTTTGAGGTCACCAGAGGTCACCAAAGGTCAAATTTTGGCTGTACCTGAGCTATATATGAGCGTTCTTCATAAACCGTAAATATCTCAATTACTAAAATAGCCAGTGATGCGCGGAAAAACGTTTGAAAGAGAATGGACTTCAGTGTCGTATATGTTTCATCAGAATTGACCTAAAGTAAATAGTTACGTCATCAAAAGCCATTGCATTTTAAACGTTCTAAAACTTGCTTGATTGTTTTTAATGAATGGCTTTTTACTGAATCATGATAGGCTTAAACAGCTTTCATCATTGTGTTTGCCTCGTCGAGGCGCATCGTAAAATATATATGGGTAACCTAGTTAAGTCATATTCAGAAATTGACCTGATCTGAGGTTAGGTAAAGGTCAGGTCAACATTTAAATCAATTGATTCGTCTCGGCAATCCAAATATAATGTTGGAAACCCCATTGTTATACATTTATTTTGTAAATAGTTATTGCAGAAAAAAACATACGTGAACTGGCGGTCACCTGAGTCGACCTCGTAGAGGTAAAAGAACATAATTGTGACATAGGGCTTTGCATTTGCCACAATAGTGGTTGATCTGGTGAAAACTGGTTAAATTTAGCCTATTTTTATGAATGTATATATGTGTGTTTATTTTTCCACCTCGACTTATAAAAGGGAGCTCACGAAATCGATCTGAGCTTAGGGCACAGATATGCCAATTTTGAAATGAACGAATTGAAGGTATTTATGACCTGATAACATCCTGTGCGTTTCAACCCGTTCGGTCAAACACTTGCTGTGTCGCGGTCGATTTTTTAGAGGTGGGATCACTGGACTTGACCTGTTGACATGACCTGAGATGACCCGATGTCAAACATTTTCTTCATGACGAACCTCGGGGGGGAAATTTCAACCTTTCGCTGTGCCGCTTGATAACAGCGCATTTCCGGGGGGGGGGGGGGGGGTTGGTTGGGAAACCCAACCTCTGAGATTTTTCATTGATATCACACAAAAACAGCAAAATTTGGCATAACTGTTTAGTTTATAGTTCACTCACACATCCTGGGAGAAAATCCTTGTGACTGAAAGTTGACTATGAAAATCGATGTCCTAAACAATGAGAGGTGTTTGTGCGTTTCCTGACATTGTTTGTCTCAATATTACTCGCAGGGAGGTGTCGCAGAGTTAAGTAAAGATGAGAACCATTGTTTGAATTCCAAATTTCCATTTGAAACTACTCCTTATTAAAACTACTCGATTTAATTTCGCTTAGAATTCCTGAATCCTACAGGTTTTGAAGCATTATATTGCAAAAACAAGCTGTGAAAATCCTGCAATTGCTATTGTTGCTTGTCTATCAGTATCCACTTTGTATAAACACTAAGCAAGCATCGTTTTATTCGGTCTTGTGCAGCAGGCCGTTTTACTTTATCTCCGCGCTTCAGAGGCATCCCTCAAACTGTCGTGTCAAAACAACCTGTTACAAAAAATCATCGCATGTATTTTTACAGATTAACAACAGGCAAGTCTGCATATTACAACGATTTGTAAAAGCTGGGTGACCGGGAACAACACCTGGGCACCCAGGAGGGATGGCAACAACAATCACACGTTGATGGAGACAGATGACTAATGTAGGTGAATATAACTAAAACAATTCTAGCAGTGGCATGTACACAATTTATTCCAGTGGAGAGAAAAGCGGCTGGGGGTAATACCAGTCATTGCTTCACCCTCGAAATGTGCACGCCACCCGTTTCGGCCATCGCTGGGCCCTCGACGAACATTGAGTAATTGTAGGCGATCAGCGAAGCGTTACGAACTGGCGGGGGGACACTTGCCGAGGCGGCCGCCAGGGGGCGCGGAGCGGGAAGCCACTCCGGCCCAGATGGCAGTGGCACCGTCGATGACGGTCGGACTTGTCCCCTGAAGACTGACGGCCACGCGGACCGGCTGGCGCGACGGCGAGGTCTGATGCAGTCAGGTCAGGTCCATCGATCGGACGGACTTGGTAGGGAAGTGGGACCGTTCCCTTCTAGGTCCGGGCCAGATCACCCACCCAGATTGCCAGCCGTCGGCTAAACGAACTGAAAAGATCAGATACGGACACAGTTGCGCAGTTTAGCGCAACACTATATACACAGAACAAGAGAAGGGCTGAGAATCGTCGGCACAATCACACAACACACACACAACCCTATCACACGATAGCACACCGCACACTTAACACAATTCGTCTTGATCTAGACGGCGACACCGAAAACACCCTACTATTTGATCCCTCGTAATTTAATCGGGGATTACCTTTGAGTTAACACCAAACGACTAGGCAACGAGTCAACAGAGTCTTCCCGCAAAAGATCAAGAGATGGCTAAACCTAGGTAAACAAAAAAATACACCGAGTTAACTCGGGACTATAATTGGAACCTACACTCTCACTTGTCTATCATTTCAACATGCGAGTGTCCACGAGGAATCTCGTTCGTTTTGAAGGCCATCTGAGCTCTGGTCAAGTCGAGCTTCTGCTACCACCTCAACTTTGCGATTCGAGACGTCTCACAGATGCTCACAGACGACTCAAACGAGTCAAGATTATAGTCCAGACGAAGCAGACGGAAATGAGAAGAGGCCGCGGACATCGTGGACTGCGTTCAGAGTCCATCCACCACCGTGTGAATACCCTGAGAAAGCCGGCTTCCTGGGGCGTCTTTTAATGGCGCAGTTCGGCTGGCGGCTGCGCGCCGGTTTCTAAAGCGCAGCCGCCATGACTCTGGTCGCTGCTGCTGCTGCTGCGGGGGAGTGTCTGCGCCGTCTAACCTTTGACTATGGCGTGATCGCAACAGAGCGGAATTAGTCGGTATCACGACGATTAGCTGGTATCACGACGAATTAGTCGGTCACCGAGTTTGCGGTTCGGCAAACACGAACGAATATTCGAATGCGGCTAATTTCGCCCAACGAATTCGCGACTGCGGAGCGATAATTTTCAAACCAGTCGTCGGGCGGGGCGAATCTTGTTTTGGCAGTGTTTTTTTCAACATTAGGAATAGATAATATGGACTGCCTTGTATCTAATAGTGATATAATTGATGCAAAATAAGTGTTTTAGATATTTTATATTTTCTATATCGTGTGAAATAACCACACAAAGCTATTGTGAAATGGCGCGCAGTGACAAATCCGACGGATAATTAGTGTTGCCGTGGATGTTGCAACGCACGAGACAGCTAATTAGTTCGGAAGCGATATTCGCTGGATTCGTCGGAAGACGAATTCGAGCTCTGTTTGACGATCACGCCCTTGATTTTTCTTAAACAGACGGTTAACACTGCAAGATTACTGACCTGCGGGCTGGCTTAGTAGGAGGGCGGTCCGTACTTGGTGCTCGGGGCCACATTGACGTTGACGTGGTGGTACTCCGTGGGGGTGTGCGTCCGGTACACCGTCTAGGTACTGGTGCTGGTGGTATCGGTCACGTACTCAAGCTCAGGCTTCTTCACCGTTTTCTGCAGAAGGGGGGTAGACGAGTGGTAACAAAACCTTTTTCTATACTTTTTGTGCAAAACTGTGTTGTGGTTAATTGGTGCATTAAGTACTTAGTGGTTTAAAGCTTCGAGCGGGTTATGCTTGGCCATGGTAATGAGTTACGACATTCACTTTGAATGGAATTGCCGTGTGTATCAGGAAACATGTCGTTCTGTATGTTAAATCTAGAGATTATCCAAATATGGGGAAACTGTAAATGAATATGAAAGTCACTGATCAAAACCGACATCCGATAACCTTCCGGAAAAGTAAAAGTCACTCGGCCCCTGGTCATTACGGCAATTACACTGACTGTTACCCAACCTCGCTGGTTGATAAATCCGAATCAACCAACCATGTAAAGTATTGATAGGTACTCACGTAGACCGTCTCGTAGTACGGCTCCTGGACCTTCTTGGTGTTGTACTTGGTCTGGTACTCGGTCTGAGTCTCAGTGTGGTACTCGGGACTTCTTGACGTACTCGTGACAGTGTTCGGTGTAGTATTGTCTTCGGTGGCGTACTGGTGATGTGCTTGGTGACGGTGTGGTGGTCCATGTAGTTGTGCGTGTGCCACACGTACTCGGTGTTGGTGTAGTCTGGGTGCTTCTCCACCAGTGCTTTGGTCTTGTGCACCACCTGGGTCTCGGTGATGAGCTTGTACGGCAGGGTCTTGATGATTTCCTTCCACTCGGTCACGGTGGTCGGCCAGTACAGGGGTTCTCCGTGGACGTACTTGTACATGGTGTACGGTCACCTGTTTCTGGGTGACACCAGTTGTTCTCTGTACCTGGGTCTCTTGCCCCAGGTGGTCATTGAAGTCGTCTTAGGTAGCAGATGAGGCTTCTCCACGGAGGAGAGGGCCGTAGGCAGGCGCAGACACCATAGCTGGGGGCGGCGAGCGCCGCTAGACGGGCGCCGGTTTGCACAGCAGTTAAGTCGGAGCCGGGGTCCGTAGCTCGGCAGCCGGGGTCGTTAGAACGGAGAGAGGGCCGGGGCGCCGTACCCAGCGCGCACGACCGGCCGACGGCCTCGGCGCGCCTCCGGCTTGGCTTCTGGCTTGGGCTCGGGGTCGCCGCTGGCAACCCACACCGCCACCATCGCCAGGAAAAGAGCCTGCCGCAACATTCTGGGGGAGGAGAGACAGAGAAGAGCGTGTGTTTAACGGTGATGATACCATCATGGAACACATTTAAAATGCTGCAAAATGAACACATTTAAAATGTCGTAAAATGAACACATTTAAAATGTTGACTGTGTTCGCTGTGAAAAATGACTTCCTATGAAGTCAATGACGTGTTTACTGCGCTGATAGCCAATACCATGTTTACGGTATTGAGGTTACAGAGATAGAAACTCGGAAAGCTCTGCTCAGATTTTGTTCCTCGAATCTTTTTGGCATTCTGCAGACAGTTGTAATGGTCGCAAAGTGGCGAGGAGCCATTCGTAGAACTTTTCCGACGAACTGCTCTGCAGAGTTCGGTTCCAGCACTGCTCGTCACGAGCCACCACCACCACCACCACGGCACTGTCTTCGTTCCAAGTTCACTCGCACTGTGGCCGCTGCCACGTGCCGGCGGGGCTGGCGCGCCGAGTCGCTCTCGGCTCACCACGTGCCTCGCGTTCTTCGATTCTGTCATCGGTCCCTGGCGAGGCAGCACACACCACACAGCTCAGAGCACCTACCTGAGGTGTGTCGAGCTCCGACGCTCAGCAGCGAATACGATGCTCATGCTTCGGTCGCTTTCATTTTATACGACGATCATCGGAGCGCCAGCGGTGCGGCTCACTCTCCCTTTCCAGCGCACAGTGGGTCAGATGGGCTTCAAAACCGTTCATCGGAAGAACAAGCTAAAATTATGAGGATTTTGACCTGAAATTGATGCCTAGCCATATATGGAATGTAAATAATGGTAAAATACCATCCTTCCTTTCAACGCCCCCACCCCCACCCCTTCCCAGCCTTAGACCCCGCCATATCCCCCAAATCATATAACCCTCGCACCGACGTGAGGCTGATATGCGCACAAATCGAACATACCTAGCTAAATCTGGTCAGTTTTCATCAATATCACTATTTTGGAGCTATGCAGAAGAGTCCATGTTGTAAGTTTCCTCCGTGACTTCATTGAGGTAAAATCCAATGTGCCCCCAGGGCATATTTTGTTTTTGTACAATAACTCATTTTCTGCATGGGGCAGAATAATAGGGTTTTCACCATTCTGTTTTTCTTAGCGATTGTCATCAAGTGATATAAAATTTGAATTGACCTTGACATGACCTCAGGTCAGGTCGGGTCAATTTTCTAATTTGACTTAGCTAGGTCATCCGATATATCACTTGATGCGCCGTGACAAGAGAAAAACGATGAGGACAAAGGCGTTGCTCTAGTTA
>VOPJ01014126.1:24487-60254 GCA_014673585.1 Semibalanus balanoides
AGGACCTAGTCATGATAAAAACATGATTGAAAAATATATAAAAAAACATATTGAATGACTTACGCGGCATATGGTAAAAATCATACCCCACTCGGCCGGCATAAATTGTCAAGACCTCTGTGCTTGATTGATTTTTGACCTCGGCCTTCGGCCTCGTTCAAAAATCAAGAAAGCACCTCGGTCTTAACAATTTATTTACACCGGCCTCATGCGGTATTATATAATACCATACATAATTTCAATGCCAAGCACGCAAAATGGCTATCTCAACTCAATGCTTATGTTATGGTGGGACAATCCCTATAAAGGGAATGTTTCACTTCTCTTAAAGTTGTCCAATGTACGCCGCTTGTGGTGCAAAATATGAAGTAATTGCTGCCGAACACGATTTTTTTTTTCATTTTTCCCCATTGACTTGTAATGTAGACGTCACGACATCGACCTGACCTTAGGTCACAGATATGACAATTTTGAGATGAACGAATTTGTAGGTATTTATGACCAGGCCGTTCTGATAAAAAACGAGCCGCTGGCTCGATTTTTTTTATTTTTATTTCATCTGCTCATAACTCGGCGCAGGAGATGTTTAGCGTCGAAATAATGCCTCAGATTTATAGCAACAAAACCAAATACAATGTTGGTATCCTATATTGTGCCAAAACATAGCAAATATCCAGTCCTGAAGCCATTCTTTAAAAATCGAGCTGGTGGCTTCGATTTTTTTTTATAAGAACGGCATCTGATAACATCCTGTGAGTTTCAAATCATTCGGTCAATCTGTTGTGGTAATCGGCTGTGGCACGACCGCAAACAGTTTTGAAAATGGGAACACTTGACTTGACCTGGGGACCTGGCCTGAGGTGACCCGAGGTCAAAATTTTTGATTCGTGAAAACCTCATGGGGCTGGGCGGAAATCAACCCTCGGCAGTACGCTTGCTAACAGGTGCGTTTTTTTCCTGTTTTTCCCACCGAAAGGCAAATGCATTCAATATTCACATATCCAAATAAATACAAACATCGATACAAACACCACTGCCACAGATAACATGATAACTGGATTGGACACTCAGTTTTCGGCCTCTTATTGCAGGGCCGAAATTTGAAATGGAGCTGTTAAGCTCAAAGGTTACTAGCATAAGCGTTAAGCAGATTGCATGGACGTCATAAGTACTGAAGCCAATGGGTGCACTAATATACAGCCAAAGTGCACTAATGCTGTAGATCAAGGATTTCAAATGACGCTATTTGACCAAAACTGACCCCATTTTCTGGAATCTGTACATCTTCACGAATCCATAAGATATGGCAGCCAACATTTTCTTCAGTAGAGTTTAGGAGGATCATCCCAAAAATCCGCTTCCCCGTTGGTCTTAGTTGAAGGCACGGACCATGACTTTTGGTGACGTACCTTAGGAAATGTCAAACATGGTGGGGATGGTTAAGCTGATGCACTTAATGTCTTGGCTGTGCAATGCGAGTCCAGGCACCGTCATTACTGTTGCTGTGCTTAGCAATAAGAGGCCGAAAATGTAGTGTCCAATCCAGGTATCATGTTATCTGTGCCACTGCAAATAATCTCACTCAAGTAGTCGGAAATCATACTAACGTCTCCCAACGTTCATTGTTCATCAATCCGACACACATCAACGTAGCCTGCCTAAAAAACAACAGGAAAAAGCTAACACGTGCAATGCTGTGGGCGGAAATTTGCCTCCAGAGGTTTTCATTAAAAGCGAAAAACAGACAAATTTGACACAGCTGTTTATAGTTTTATTTAGCTTCAATTACAAATCCTTGGGTGAAATATGCTTGTGACTTGAAAGTTGACTATGAACATTGATGTCTTTAACAACATGAGGTGTTTGCGCTTTTCCTCGCATTGCTGGTCTAAATATTACTCGCAGGGAAGGTGTCGCAGAGTCATAAGATGAGAACCATTGTTTTAATTTAAAATTTCTAATTTGCTAAGACTCCTTGATTAAAACTACTCAGATTGAATTTCGCTTAGAATTTCCTGAAGCCTACAAGGATTGAAGCTTGAAGGCTTCAATATTGCGAAAAAAGCTGTGAAGATCTTTTCAATGTCTGCTTTGTTGCATGTCTATCAGTATCCACTTTGTATAAACCAACATTCTATTTACAAAAAGCAAAGTATTCCAGGTCTGGTGCAGCAGGCCGTTTTTACTTCATCTCCGTGCGTCGCTTCAGAGGCATCTCTCAAACTGTCGCGTCAAAACACCCTGTTACAAAAAAATCATCGCATGTATTTACAGATTAGGACAACAGGCAAGTCTGCATATTACAAAGATTTGTAAAAGCTGGGTGACCGGGAACAGCACCCGGACACCCAGGACGGGGGTGGATAGGGGGGGGGGACAACAACAATCACACGGTGATGGAGACAGATCATGACCAATGTAGGTGAATATAACTAAAACAATTCTAGCACTGGCATTTACACAATGAATCACGCATTCCAGTGGAGAGAAAAGCGGCTGGGGGTAATACCAGTCATTGCTTCACCCTCGAAATGTGCACGCCACCCGTTTCAGCCATCGCTGGGCCCTCGACGGGACATTGAGTAATTGTGCGATCAGCGAGCGTTACGCTGGCGGGGACACTGCCCGAGGCTGGCCGCCAGGGGGCGCGGAGCGAGGAGCCACTCCGGCCCAGATGGCAGTAGCGTCGTGACGAGGCCGGAACGTCCCCTGAAAGACTGACGGCACGCGGACCGGGCTGGCGCGACGACGCACGTCTGAGGTCTGACGCAGGTCAGGTCAGGTCAGGTCATCGGTCGGACGGACGGTGGTAGGGAAGGTGGGACCGTTCCGTCTAGTCGGGCCAGCCGGTCGCGGTCGGCTACGCTCTGAAATAGAGACGGACAGATGTCAGTTGGGCGACTTTTACGACCAAGAGAGGGCTGAGATGTGTGCACAACAAACACACACAACCCTTCAACACGCATTAGCACCGCACACAGCTTTCATACATTCCGTTATCTGACGGGAATCCCACCGGAAACACTCTCTATTGATCCCTCTATTGTATCGGGGATTACCAACTGTTAACACCAAGTGGTATGGTCAACAGTGTCCTTCCGCAAAAGATAAAAATGGATTAACCGGTTTAAATTGGGTATAACCGAAGTCTACTCGACTATGATTGGCACTCAACACTCTCACTCTGTCTGTCACTCAACATGCGAGTGCCCACGAAGGAATCTCGTTCGTTCGATGCGAGCTGCTCGATCTTTGAGTACCCGAACTCTGGTCAAGTCGAGCTTTCTGCTACCACCTCAACTTTGCGATTCGAGACGACTCACGACGGCTCAAGACGACTCGAACGAGTCAAGACGGAGTCCAGGTGACGAAGCGAGACGAAGCGAGACGAGGCGCGGACATCGCGGCCGCGTCTGATACCATCCACCACCGTGTGAATACCCAGAGAAAGCCGGCTTCCTGGGGCGTCTTTACGGCAATAATGGCGCAGTTCGGCCGGCAGTGGCGCGCTGGTTTCTAAAGCGCAGCCGCCATGACTCTGGTCGCTGCTGCTGCTGCTGCTGCGGCTGCGAGGGGGAGCGCCGTACTGACCTTTGACTATATCTTAAACGGACGGTTCGCACTGCAGAAGTATACTGACCTGCGGCTGACTTAGTAGGAGGGCGGTCCGTAGCTGGTGCTCGGGCACTTGGTGACGGTGTGGTACTCGTGCTGGGTGTGCGTCGCGTACACCGTCTGGTACTGGTGGCGTACTCGGTCACGTACTCAAGCTCAGGCTTCTTCACCGTTTTCTGCAGAAGGGGGAGAATGGGGGGGGGATAAGCGAGTGGTAACAAAACCGGTCAATTTTTTACGATACTTTTTTTCTACAAAACTGTGATTGTTGTTAATTAGGTGCATTAAGTACTTAGTGGTTTTAAAGCTACGAGCGGGTCAATGCTTGGGTTATGAATAATGAGTTACGACATTCACTTTGAAATGGAATTGCCGAAGAGTATCAGGAAGACATGTCGTTCTGTATGTTAAATATAGAGATTATTCCAAAGATCGGGTAAACTGTGAAATGAATATGAAAGTCATTGATCAAAACCCGACATCCGGATAACCTTCCGGGAAAAGTGAAAAGTCACTCGGCCTCCGGTCCATTACAACAATTACACTGACTTGTTACTCAATCTCGCGGGTTCAACATGAATCCGAATCATCCAACCATGTAAAGTATTGATCAAGTACTCACGTAGACCGGTCTCGTAATACGGCTCCTGGACCTTCTTGGTGTTGTACTTGGTCTGGTACTCGGTCTGAGTCTCAGTGTGGTATCGGGCTTCTTGAGTACTCGGTGACAGTGTCCCGGTGTAGTAAGTTGGTCCCTTGTGGCGTACTTGTGATGTGCCTGGTGACGGTGTGGTGGTCCATGTAGTTGTGCGTGTGCCACACGTACTCGGTGTTGGTGTAGTCCGGGTGCTTCTCCACCAGTGCCTTTGGTCTTGTGCACCACCTGGGTCTCGGTGATGAGCTTGTACGGCAGGGTCTTGATGATCTTCCTTCCACTCGGTCACGGTGGTCGGCCAGTACAGGGTCTCCGTGACGTACTTGTACATGGTATACGGAATCACCTGTTTCTGGGTGGCCCAGTGGGTCTTGTACTGGGTCATCTTGCCCCAGGTGGTCTTGAAGTGCGTTTGGCGTAGCAAGATGGGCTTCTCCACGGGGAGGACCGTAGGTCAGGCGGCAGAGCACCATAGCTGGGGGCAGACGCGTAACGGGCGCCGGTGCACCGTAGGTCAGCCGGGGTACCGTACTGGAGCCGGGGTCCGTAGGACGGGGAGAGGGCCGAGCGCCGTAACCCAGTCGCGCCGACCGGCCGACGGCCCTCGCCGCCTCCGGCTTGGCTTTCTGGCTTGGGGTCGGGGTCGCCCACTGGCAACCCACACCGCCACCATCGCCAGGAAAAGAGCCTTCTGCAGCATTCTGGGGGAGGAGAGACAGAGAAGAGCGTGTGTTTAACAGTGATGATACCATAATGGAACACATGTTAAAATGTTGTAAAATGAACACATTTAAAATGCTGACTGTATTCGCTGTGACTATGAAAAGTTGAGTTTCCTATGCAAGCCAATGACGAGTTTACAGCGCTGATAGCCAATAACATGTGCACGGTACTTTGAGGTTACAAGAGATAACAAGTCGGAAAGCTCTGCTCTGAATTTTGTTCCTCGAATCTTTTTGGTCTTTCTTCAGACAAGTTTTAATTGGTAGCAAAGTGGCTGGGAAGTGGGAGCCATTCGTAGCAACTTTTCCGAACGAACTGCAGCTCTGGAGAGCTTCGGTTCCAGCACTTGCTTCGCCATGAGCCACCACCACCACCACGGCACTGTCTTCGTTCGTTCCAAGTTCACTCGCACTGCGGCCGCTGCCACGTGCCGGCGGGGCTGGCGCGCCGAGTCGCTCTCGGCTCACCACGCGCCTCGCGTTCTTCGATTCTGTCACTGGTCCTGGGCGAGGTAGCACACACCACACACCACACAGCTCAGGAGCACGTACCTGAGGTGTGTCCTAGCTGCGACGCTCAGCAGCGAATACGATGCCCATGCTTCGGTCGCTTTCATTTTATAAGACGATCATCGGAGCGCCGCCAGTGCGGCTCACTCTCCCTTTCCAGCGGCGGCCGGCCGGATGGCGCGCTGCCACCGCCTCCGGACTGTCAGGTTCTTAGACCGAGTCCGATAGTCCTCTAGGACATTGACGCTCCCAACGAGGAGCTGCCTTGGAGGATGAACTAGGCTGGGTGTGGTGGGAGTTAGTATAATGGGCTCTTGGGTGTTGTGATAGTGCCTAGGTCTTGGGCGCTCTGTTAGTGCTAGAGAGGAGCAGACAGGATAGCAGACAGATGCAGTGCAATACTGTTCAATGTCACCGTGGGCAGCGACCGTGGCCGTTGACCCAGTGATCCTGAAAAGCCGGTTCGGCTGATGCAGAGGAATGTTCCTATGGCCCGATGTTGATGTGACTAGGCTGCAGTTCATGTGATACACAATAATCTGGTTACGGTAATTAGGATTAGGTATAGAGTGTTATTCGAGTTATCGGTATGATTTTCTCCCCTACACCTTATTTCCTTATTATTTAAATTATTGTTTTGTTCCAAAGGTATTGTATGAAATCAGTTGATATCGCACTAATCTGTACCATTTAATGTTGCAACTGGTTTTCCTTGAAGCACAAAACGCAATATTTATCCACTATATATTTCCATATGTGTAGTTGTACCACTACCGTGTATTTGTATACACTACTGTATATTTATTCTCTTGTGATACAATATTTTGAGGTAATTATTAATGTTGTGTTAAGAAGTCCTTATTTGTTAACCCACGAGTTACTGGGGGTCTATTTTTAGCCAACCATCTTCCGTTATTTGGCAATATCTTCTAAAACCACATAAGTATCGTCACCAGATTTTCAGTACCTTCTCTGACATGACATTTTTACATGCTGGTCTAAGGTAAAGAATAATGTTGTGATATGTCAACCGGAAATGACGTCAAACTGACGTTAGGTTCTATGGTTTTAGTTGAAAAATAAGTTTTTGCGGAAAATGCTGTCAATAGCACAATTTATTAAATAACATTAATTGTCATGTATCAAATGAATGTTTGTAGACTCGGCTTTCAAACTGCGTTCTTGGGATTTTGATTGTTAATTATTTTTTAATCGAAAAACATTTTTGTTTGCATTTACAAAATTGTCTACAGAAAACAGAGCTATCCCAAACTCGGACTAAAAGAGATCAAGACGCATCCGGTGAATATGTGCACCAAGTTACATGACGATATCTTTAACAATGACTGACTGACCTTTCAAAGACAAGAATCGACCAACTCTCACATGGTAACCATGCATAAAAAATGCATTTTTGTTTTTGCTTTTTACTTTTATTTATATGGAGCATGCAATAATCTAAGATCGCCTTTCGCGTTCTAGAAAAAAACATAAACATGCGTTATACTAGTAAGGCATGCATGGCACGAAGCAGACGGAGCGAGTTAGTTCATTTGTGTCCGGCAACTGATAAGCATTGTTGTTTGATGCAATAGTAAAACATACTTACCTACCTGCACTTTTCTGTGGCACTTAGTTATTTTTTATTTCTGATTCTCCACCTGCGGAGTGAAATTCGAAGTCAAAGCACGTGCTTAATCCTGCAACCGATTTAGTTTTTGTATCTATGGATGGTGAGAGTTTTCCATTCCAGTTGTGTTAAATATTTTCACGTAGCCTATACCATGTGTTATTTTACGACCAAACTATCAGTGTATTCTTTTGAATAATCAGTACAGTGAAACGAAAGTTATCCCTGAAACCCACACATTCAAGCAATCAATCAATCAAGCAAGATGAAGACGGATTTTGGCCCATCTGTAAGACTACGTTCGGTTCGATCGCTTCGCGGTCACTCACTCCGTCTGTTAAACGCCTAATGACCGTAATCTGCAGTTTGACATAAGGACTTCGGATGACCTGGACCTGATCTGAGGTCATCAACAGCTTATAATGGTACTTAGAAGTGTCAGACACACTTATCATACCAATTTATCTACTTCTTATGCGTTTAATATCGCATCTTTGCGCGACAGTTACATCCATCGAGACTTTGTGACACGGTCTAACATTGGGTTTGACGTGACTTGTGACGTCATCGCTTACCCCGAGCTCAACAATATTATATAAGGTTTGGCTTTACAAATGTTCCAGGGCTATCGAATGCCGTTTGAATTTGTAAGATCATTGTAGTTGTTCCTGAAATTTGAGGGGGGATAAAAATACCCCTTAGTAAGTCGTGTTATAGAATATACCCCAGTAACTTGCGGGTTAAGCCAGCTTGGAAACAATGTCAAACTTCAATTTTATTGACAGCAAATAAGTAGTTACTAAAAAACTTGTTGCAACTGCATTTGTGAGGAACTACAATTCCAATTTCAATTTGTATTTATGCATTGAGACTACATTTGCTAGATGTATTCGTAACCAAGTGTTTAATAGGATCAAACATATTTTGAAAAACAGCATATTTCAATCGCCTTACAAACGCGTTACAAGTGACACTTGAAAAGAATGTTTCACTTTTTTTCTGAAAGTTTTCAAATGTACGCCGGATGTAGTACAATATTAAGTAAGTGCTTCTGAAAATGATGGTGATATTTGTTTCTCGAAAATTCACTCAACGTTATCAATATTAACATTTTTAATTTGGGACAATGACATCATTATTGAGATAAGAGAGCTACAGAGAAAAGGCAAAATAAATTGTGGCGCACTTAAATACATACCAGTCTTTTGTTATCGTAATATCAGCTGGTGATCCAGTCAAGGCTCGAGAAATAGGTACAATTTTTTCCCCCGAACCAACAACCTTGAACATGCTTTAAGTGGCTGACAGCCAATCATAGGCAGCACTTGTATAATGCATAGCCCCCTTTTGGAAATATCCAATTTAATTCCCTAAAAGCAGTCTTTTTTGTTCGTATCGTAATCGTAATATCAGCTGGTGATCCAGTCAAGGCTCGATAAATAGGTACAATTTTTTCCCCTGAACCAACAACCTTGAACATGCTTTAAGTGGCTGACAGAACAGCCAATCAGAGGCAGCACTTGTATAATGCATAGCCCCCTTTTGGAAATATCCAATTTAATTCCCTAAAAACAGTCTTTTTTGTTTTACTAATTTGTACTTGTCAATAACGGCCAAGGATAATGGCTATATCAATTTAAAACCAATTCAAAGGTGATACATTCCCTTTGAGCAAATGAGCCTTTGCGGTAAAAATGGCTGGTCCATTAAATGCCTAACTAAGCAGTCGCTTCGCAGGCTTGAACTCAAACACAGTCTGTTAGTTTAAGTGCGCTCAGGAATATGTATCTGTTAATGTTAACGACTCTCTGAATAACGTCATGCCTGATAGCCCGGCGATATCTGAAACTGCTGACTCTCAAATGGAACTCTGCCAATCCAGAAATGAGCCTGCCATGACATGAAAGGGAGATTTACAGCTCTGTTAGTGTGCAAGTGATCTGACGTGTATTTTTAAGAGTCAGCTGACCGATTGCACCTTCTCAGAAACGAAAGCGACCTTTACCATCCAGACCTGGAAGTGAACCAAACATTGTGGTCGATAAGCGACAAGCTTAAAATGAAAACGAAAGGATGCGACTACTGGAACTCCACTCAAAACAACCATTACCTCATCACAACCCGGCTTACTTAAATAAGTCATTGCAAACAGCGATTACCAACAAGCATTGCGTGTTGCCAATCCACAGGCAATAATCCTCTATAAAATACCATGACATAACGTGCCCGGTGTTTTCTGACGCGTGGAAGGACGTCAACCATGTGCGCACCGCAACAGTGCACCATTAGCACAGTTTCAACCGAGTGCCTCGCTCATATTCCGACACAATGCCTTTCCCTGGACGCTCCGGTGAATAAGCGTCCAACAATGGCCAGCAGTGACAAGAACGTCGAAACTGTCACTCAAAAGGCTCTGTCAAAAAACTGCGTCCGCATCCTGTGGTATTAAAGTTTAGGTTCACTTGTGAGTTTTAGCAACAGTTAATGGTAGTTATTTAGCGGAAATGTTGACGGCACTATAAAGGAGGTACTTGCGTCTAATGTACAATGATCCAAGCCAACCTGTTGAGATCAGACGAGTAAGAAACATGAAATATGAATATGAAATAATGGTTTGGTATTCAAACACAAACTTTCTTGATGTCATAAACAGGAACTTAACGCTTCTATAAGAAGTTTGCACTCATAAGTCATAACGGAAAAGCTGGAACATGAATATATTTTTGATAAGCCCTATCTATCAGCGCTGACTTCCTTTCCCGCGCCGTCACGCCTCCCCGCGCTGTGATATCACCATGCAGTCGTGCAGCGACGGATGCCGCCTTATCACTCCTTCATCCGGCTCCGTCTTGTCCCTGGGCGACCGAGCTCGAGCTGCGGGGACTGCTGCAGCTCTGAAGCTCGCGAGTTGTGATGCCTCTGATTGTTCACGTGCGAAGCGTGCCGTCGTGAACTCCGCGACGAAGAAAACTGCAGCGTCACTGAGTAGTGAGCATCAAAGTCGCGCCGCTTGTTTATTGTGTGGTGTTTGCTTGGTTTCTACGGTGGCTGTTGCTTACTTCCATGCGAATGTCACGAATCTGGCATTCAGTGTGAAAAGGATAAAAGGAAACACAGGAAGCTTACACCGCACTATGAAACTGGCGAACAGTCGCAGTGAAAGCTGAAGCTCAAAAGGCTTGTCCGACGCAGTTGGCACAGGATAACCCGTCTATGGAGCTTACAGCGCGGGCGTTTTGAAAGGCTGGCAGGTCAGTTGCCCCGGAGCTTCACTCAGCGGAAAGTTGGCCGGTGCGCGGACCACCATTGCGCCACACTCGCCATGACGCCTGGCGAAACCGCGAGCTACCCAGTTAATCAAACAGCGCGACAGCTTGCGTCCCGGGGCTCGGTGAGAGGGGAACCACAGCACCCAGCCGTGAAGCCTACTGTCGCACAGTCATTTTAGTCCCATCGGGAAAAAGTGCGGCCTTGGCTGGCCAGCAGCAGCGGCGGCGAGCCGTGATGTCCAGTAATGACGGCGACTGGGCGTCATCACGAGGAGCGCGTCATCACGGCACCATCACGAGGCGTGCTCACGTGAACGTCCTGCGCCCGCTCAGCGAGGCGGATCAGCGCGACCGTTCGTGGCGAGAGGCGCGACGAAGGGCCGTCCAATCACCCGCACTGCGTGGGGGGCAATAAAGCGGGCTCACGCGGGGGTGTTTAGTGGCCGGTGCGGTTTTACCGGTCGTGGCAGAGGCGATGAAGGAGCCGAGCTGACGGACCCCGCCGCTTTACGGCTGATGGAGACGGGGCTGCTGATCAGAGATAACCAGCGCCTGCTGAGAGAGTATTAGACGGCGTCGCGCTGATGGAATTAATGACCTGTTATTACTGCACGCGGCGCTGAAAATTTGTCAGTTTTTGCTGCACGGTGATGGACCTCTTATTAGGGTGTTATGATGCTGTTGTAAAAGAACCGATGATGATTGGACAATTCTGCCGCTCCTACCTATGGGCTGCACCTTAATCCACTGATTAGTGTAGTCAGAGTTGAGATTACCTATTCACAGCTCGTTTTGCGTAACTGGGCCACTTTCTCAGCCAGCGGGAGAAGTCGGATCACGGAGTCAGGATCGATAACCCGCGGCAGTATCGCCTGCCAACTCTCTCTCTCTCTCGTTCTCTCTCTCTCCCGGTAATGTTTCTCTGCACCCAGCTCTCCCCAAGGACCTCCCATGGAATCGAGCGATAGTGACTCCGTGGGTAGGTACTCAGTCTAAAGCTCTAACCACGAACTGAATATCTTCTCAGGAGAGTACTTAATGCATACAGTATACACGACACAGCTCCACACAAAACCCCTGGGAAGGGAAATCACATCATCATCATGGTGCCCTGAGAGCTTTACAGCCATAGATGCGTAATTGCTCAGGGAATCCGTCAGAAAGTACTGAATACAGCTCAGACAATTGAGGAACCTCAAAGCGCTCTAGTTGAGCAGCTGAAGGAGCTGAGCGGGCCTCGATGGCGCGTGACGGGAGGCCAGCTTTTTGTGCGGCGTGTTTGTTACGGCGGTGGACGTGGGTCCCATTCGGTGTCTGTTGAGATCACCGTCCCGGCGCACGTGGCCTTTCTCCGGCCAGCGGGGTGGAGCAGACGGCCGCGCCCACCGTCCCGGAAACCAGAGCAGAGACCACCGCCGTCTCCTGGCAACACCGAACGAAACATATCGAAACGGAACGACGATTAGTGAACCCTAAACGAGATACGAACCGAAATGATCCGAACACGAACGAACGAACGAACTACCGGACGAAACACCAAACGAAACGAATACGAATTACGACCGTTTCGACGGGACCCGACCGACACCGACGACCGACCGTGAGCCGACCGACCGACCGACCGACCGACCGACCGACCGACCGACCGACCGGCGGATCGGCGGGCGGGCCGGCGGCGGGCGGGCTGGAGCCGCGATGACGCTGGCAAGACGTCGGGAAAGCGGTTCTAATGACGCGATTTGGAGTCAGACCGGCGGGCGAGGCGGACGGCCACCAGACCGACCACTCTCGAACGATCGCCACGTGACGAGGCCTGTCGGCGCCCACCACCGCTCCGCTCGGGCCGCGAACCGCACTCGACCGCAGTCGGACGCGAGAGCAGGCCGAGAGCCGGACAGACGAGTTTCGGTTTCGCCGGCGAGGTCCCGGGCGATGAGGAATTTGTGAACTTTTTGAAAAGTAACGGTGACGAGAGGGTTACTGTGTTCCCCGAGAAGATCAACGTGTTTCGATGAAACGCACTGAAAGTGAAATGACGCGTTCTTTAGTCAAGAGCCTGGTATCCTGGTGTCAGGAGTCTAGGGACATAGAATGTAAATACTAGCACACCATGCCAAGCAGCGATTCAGGAGACGTGCATAGAACGTGGACTGTATTGTATGCTTGCGCACGATAATGAGACGTGAAAGCCTGAAGAAAACTGGACACCTGGGCGGGCACTAAGTGCTACGGAGTAACAACCAAATGGTGAAACAAACCGTGCAGCAATGAATGCTCTTCTACTCACTATGCGAATTATGATCAAGTGGATCTAAATTGGCACCTTTATTTACTTTATGTGGCGTGCAAATCGGAAAAGAGTGAACAAAGCTCGTGTCAGCAAAATGCACCGAGGTGATTTACAAGAGACTACCTGGCTGGCTTGGTGACTGCAACGAACGCACTAAATCTATCCCAGAGACTGCGGAAATGAACAAGAGACGAACACCGGCTACTGCGGCCGGTGAGCTCTTGAATAATCAGTCGAAAAATGCCGATGAATCGGTGATCGGATTATGTTTAAGGATAACTAGTATTTTGCTTATGCCCATTAGAGAGCGGTGGAACCGTTTTGGTTAGCATAGTGGCCAATGACGATATTTCAATGGGATGGTCAGTGGTGTTTTGTCGGTAATAATGATTTTTAGAAACATGAAAACGCTTTCAAATGCACTGAGTAATAACGTAACTATATCCTGTTAAATCCATGACACTCTGAGGTAAATCATGGTTGAGGCTTATGCTGAGCCAGAAACACTTCTGTAAGTCCATCATCAATAATACCTAAAGTAACGAAGTGCCGTTTTTAAACGTCATGTGATAAGAATAGACGTTTTATAGCCCTTGTGTCAACACAAAACACCAGGTGCCAGTCAGGATCCCACCGAGCCTGTCACAACCAGTTTCTATCGCCAAAAACTTCACGCGCTGCTTTGTGCGAGGTTTTTGTGCATGTTCTTGTCAGAATTAGCTCACAATGAGTGTCTACAATGAGATGGCGCCACGACAATGGAGCAGACACTTGCAAAAGGACGCCTAGTCAGACAGGGAATCAATCTCTCCAACCCATCTCGACCTAGGTTCACCGACCGGCCGTTCTCGGCGCGCACGATTTCCCAGCCGAGCACCGTGGCGCTGGCTCGCCATGTAAGGCTAGAGAATCGTCCCTCCGGACAGATCACTTTCACAGGAGCACGCGTCACTTAGTGACAAGCTGTGACTCTTGTTAAGGAGGCCGATTGGCAGCGAAGCCAAGTAGGCCGTGTAAGTCAGAGGCGGGTCCGACAGACCACCGCCCGCATCCGGCTCCGAAAGAGCACAGTGTTTGGCAAGATGCCAAGGATGTTTGGGTGTTTTTTAGCATTGTGCGCTTCAACGTGATCAAATAGCTAGCGCTAATGCGCTAATGATACTAAAACTGCATTCGGAATTCTGAAATGTTGGGATATGAAAATTCAATGTCTTTTATAGTTTGACAAGTTGTATCATGTAACTCGTTTTTGAAAATAAAATTCAAATGCAACAGTGACCGTATTTCCATGAGCAGTTTCAACTAGTTTAAAACGAAGAGGTTAAGACGGATTAAATAATTTCCGGCCATGGAAGTGGGCATATCTTGTCAGCAATCATCGAGTACGAGAGGAGGCGTAAAACTTTGGCAGGCTGCTGGCGATATATAACCACTTATATGGCAAGAAACGATCTAATCCATTTTATCTATCCGTTTTAAACCCGTTTCCTTTATACCATGGATAATCAGGGTTCCCAGTGTTGCTGTCACATTAAGAAAAACGCACTTAGCCCAGCTGTTCAGTAACACAAAATCCACGTCAGAAAGCGTTCATGGTATTCCCACCCATGGCTGGTTTGAAATTCGCGGTTGTTTTGATTTGTAGATGCCGATTTGAAACATTTCGGAAAATCCATGAAAAACGAGGACTACTTGACCCAGGAATATTGCTAATTCCGGAACTCGCATAGGTAACTATTCAAGCTACGTTGGGCCAACCGGGCATCCAATCATCTTAAATGGAAAAACTTACAAACCAGCTGGGTCAGGGGTCCTAGATTGTAAAAAAAGTCCTTATAATTGCCGCAAAACTGGCATTTATCAAACTGTAAGTTTAAAAATGAAAACATTAAATACTGGAAAACAGCCTCTAAACTTGCATGGATAAATAGATAATAAAAACATCTTCCAAGGGAAATAAATTACTGGCGGCCTTATTACATATTCTGATGTACAATATGCTTTGCTCAGCGCAGTTGTGCCCCATTGTTTTCATTTTTTAGAGTATCCATAGGTCACGCGTCAAACAACAAGCCGCGTCATGAGAATGACGGTCTAGCCGATAGACAGGCGGCGTTTCATTTCGTTGAACTATGACAAGGGTGTTGAATCTCTCCCCCAGGCACATAGGGAACATAGCTCAAAAGGACTACACATAAAGTGGCGTTTAAATAACAAACAAAAGAAGTTTTGTAAGAACAAAATGATCTAACTTTGTTAATTTTACATCTTACGAAACTTACTCTTCAACACAAACATATTTGTAATTGTATTCTACTGCGGTGCCGATATTTAAAGGTCAAGCCCAATATCATAAACGTCATTTATGATTAATAATACTGGAATTACTTGGCAGGGCCATGACGTAGTTGACTGTTTTGGTAGCCGTCTCATGCAGCAGGGTTCATTGAATTGTAAAGGCTGCTGTCAGTGAGAGATGTTATCGGGACAGGTTTCTCTGGCGGTGGCCGCTCGTGGCGCGTGCGGGGCACTGGGAGTGGCGAACGTTCAGCGGTGACAGATCGAACACTCCGTCTCCGTCAGACCAGTGAACACGAAATGAACCTGCTCGAACCAAGTGACTAGCTTAGAACACGTGTAAAACATGCTTTTTAAAAGTGACGATCTCATAATTGAACACATTTAAAATGTTTTGACTGTGTTCGTTGTGACTTTATGAAAAGTGACTTATAATAAAGCCAATGACGAATTTAGAGCATTGATAGCTTATAACATGTTCACGCTATTAAATTTTTAGAGATGCAAAGTCAGAAAGCTTAAAATGTTCACGATATTTAAGTTACAGAGATACAAAGTCGAAAGCTTTGCTCAGACTTTGTTCCTCGAATCTTTTTGTCTTTCTGAAGAAAGCTTTGCTGTTAGCAAAGTGACCGAGAGCCGTTCGCAACACTTTTCCGATAACTGCTCTGCAGAGTTCGGTTCCCGCGTTGTTCGCCACGAGCCACCACCACCACGGCACTGTCTTCAATTTAAGTCCGCTCGCACTGCGGCCGCTGCCACGTGCCGGCGGGGCTGGCGCGCCGAGTCGCTCTCGGCTCACCACGTGCCTCGCGTCTCTTCGATTCTGTCACTGGTCCGGGGCGAGGCAGCACACACCACACACCACACAGCTCGGAGCACCTAGTACCTGAGGTGTGTCTAGCTGCGACGCTCAGCAGCGAATACGATGCCCATGCTTCGGTCGCTTTCATTTTATACGACGATCATCGGAGCGCGGGCAGGGCAGGCTCACTCTCCCTTTCCAGTGGCGGCGGCGGCGACGCGTCCGCCGCCGCCGCCGGCAGCTGTCGGTTTCTAGACCGATAGTCCTCTAGGGGGCATTGACGCTCCCCCACCCCCACGAGGAGCTTCCTTGGGGACGAGCTAGGCTGGGTGTGGGTGGGTGTTGTTTATGGGGTATGGGACGTTGTGTCTTGGACGCTCTGTTAGTTGCTGGATAGGAGCAGACAGGATAGCACAGACAGATGCAGTGCAATACTGTTCAAGGTCACCGCGGGCAGCGACCGTGGCCGTTGACCCAGTGATCCAGAGAAGCCGGTTCGGCTGTTACGGGGGAATGCACCGATGTCTGTTGTTGATGTTACTGGCTGCTGTTCATGTTGTACACATGATTGGTTTACGGTAATTAGGGTATTATAGCCTTATTCGAATTAGTAATATTATTTGTTCTCTTACAACATATTTGCTTGTCATTTCAGCACTATTTTGGTGCAAAGGTATTGATTGAATAGGTTTGTGACAAAATAAAGAGTAAAATTTTATATAGTATCATTCTCACTTGTTGATGTTAATATTTGACAAAAATTGTGTTGTTATTGTTGGTAATAAATTATGCAATGACATATATTAACCTTCATTAACCGGAAAGCTGATTAAGGTAACCGAAAATTATTTAATCAGGTTATCAAAGCAACATTTTGAGGAACCAAAAAATAACTATAACCTAAGCCGTAATAAATGCGTGATACTCTTATACTACTTTAGGCAAATTGGAGTCTAAGGGTAAAACAACAACTGGGGCCCATTAAAATAACTAAGCTGAGTGCTTCGGCCGCTTGAATTCAGGACACAATGACCGTGAGTTTCAGCTCCTTACAGGAAAATGCATTGGGCTATAAAGTTTGGTTTTTAACAAAAAGGCTGTAAACTTTGTATGTTGGCCTTGATTGATATAATATTCATCCTTATAGTATTTTACCATTACTCGAAGCCTACCCTACAGGTGTCGGCGCCCCTTTAAAATCCCCCAATAAACAACATAACACATTCTACTGAACGCTTAAAAAATGTTGCCTTTGTTTTTCATTTTTCTTTTCTCTTCATCCAAAACCCTGTAAGGCCCACCCAAAATTAGGTACCGCTTCCAGTATATAGTACACTAGCTGAAAAACCAATGGCCATTCTTTCCGACTCTCATAAAACAGCACCTTCCTTCTGTCATTCTCAGTGATATATGTCTGCGGTTACAGACAGGTGGTAAGGAGAATGTCACTGGCTGTCGTTATTTACCTGCCGAGTGAGAGTCGATCTGTCCTCATTACGGGGCTTGATTGCCCCATTTCATTAACTTGGACGAAAAACGCAGCTGAAGGATGTTCAATGTCCCACTACTTACAATTTGTGTTGAGCACTGCACCACTTTTCTTTTAAGCAACATTCCAGGACAAAACTTAAACCACCTTCAAAAACTGAGGTCTTGCGGGGCTCAGGTCTGGATTATATTAATTAGAATTCAGACACTAGTACCTTAAATTCACCTGGGCTTCGGCCTTGCTTCAGGGCCTTCGTCGGTAGAGCTGGCAACCGGGCGGATTTTCACAGTTCAGATGGAAACCAGTCTCCCGTCGTGCTCCAGAATTGAGCTGCTCCTCATCTCGTTTACGCTGATAGATTAAGTCACTTTTTCGTTCGGACGTACATGCGATGATGAGGTTCGGGCTGTTCATCATGTGGAGTTAGTCGGATGAGATGATGCTGCTTCAGCGTCTTATTCAAGTGCAACATGACAGATCAGACAGTTCGATGGAGGTTTTCGCTCAAACATATGAAATGCAAAGTAAGGACAACTTGAATCTCTCGCCGCCCGGTCCAGTGTGTATTCAGCGAGTGTGTAGGTACTACGAAATCGGATACGCAGGACAAAATCGTGATCTGGTAGCCATACATCATCTAAGACATAACGCTGACAATACGTCCAATCTCATTACTCGCGATAGTAACTTACACCCCTACTCTGCCGACCGAAGGAAAAACGCGCCTCCTTTTCGTAGGGTCTTTCAGTATGACTTGAAAACTGATGTATGTCGTTAGCCATTTAACTCATTGATGCATATACTACACGTTGAAATGCACATTTGCTCTTTGTAGAAACTTATTTTAATACAAAGCAGCTGACTCCTGGTCCCCCACCGGGCCCACCCCCAACAACTTCCGAACAATGTGCTGCTTTCTTTTTTAGCTTTAACACGGCAATGATGCTAAATATTTGAACATGGTGCCTCCTATGACTAGATGATACAACGATAAAAATGTTGCAGATGAAGGATCGGGCAAATACACGACACATACAGTGATACGAATTACACACACACACACACACACACACACACACACACACTCATACAAAATAATTAAACACCTGTCAAATTCTACGTTTATGACTCTTGAAGGTCTCCGCAAAATCAAACTTGCAAGTATTTGTGTTTGACAAAGACATTCCAGACTGTTGTATATTGTTGCAAGGTCACTTTCGTGACCTCCCAGTATAAGTCAATTGAAGATTACAAATGCTTTCTATTCAAAAATATGCATTAGATTAGATTCACTATTTCAGATTCATGTTATCTTGGCTTATTCTTGATGTAATTGATGCTCAGTGACCTCCGCAAGGTCAGCTGAGATCATCTGAGGTCGCCATCACTTTTTTGTCAATAACTATTGATGGAAGGAATATATAGACGTGCGAATGACATCACTGTGCTTGTCTCGTCAATACGCAGTGCCCCATATGCAACATAACCTACCTAGGTCAGCAAATTGCCTTGACCTGAGGTCAAATGTTGGAGTTGGTCTAGCCAGGTCAACATTTATGCCATTAGAAGTTTTTTTTTGCGAGAAAAGCGCGAGGTTGTTAAATGGCATTGCTCTATGTTAACCAATAAAATGTTATTCACGAAACGTTTTCTTGGAAGAAAATTCGAAAAAAATGGAAACGCCTTGGTGACATTTGGAGGCTAAGTTACTGGCTTGAGCTAGAATTTAATGACAATATCGATTGTATGTTTAACAAAAAATACTAGCTATCATAGTCCGAGAGATATTTGGGGGTTTCTGGAGCAACGTCCTATGTTCGGAAAAAATTACCTTTGATGACCTCTGGTGACCTCAATATTTACCTGAGCCAAAAACGTCTAATGTTTCTTCGAATGTCCTTGTCGAGAGCTTTCGAAAGCCTTTCCGCTTCTTTCTAGCCCTTTCAGTTTCGAGTTAGCGGGGTCATTTTGAACCCCACCAGGGCAAAAGTTTCTCAGAAGCCCATCGGGGCGCGGGTTAATATCTGCTTGGTGCTATCTTGCTAGTTTCGAGACTTTCATATACGTTACAAAACCTTTTTAAATACCTGAAATCGTCTCAAATGTATTTGCAGAGTATCGCAATATTTTGCCCAATAATAGTCATTACGTTCACTAATCCAAGTTAATCTGATAAGTTAATTTTTAATGGGATTCCTTGGATTGGATTAATTGGATTCTGTTCTTTGAAAAATAAACACAAAGAGAATGTCCTCACTTAGATCAGTTGAACAATGAAATTGAACATGTATCTATTATTATATTTCAAAATTAAACAAGAGCTACCTCACGATCTGCTACTGTCGCGAGATATAGATTCATAGCTCCGAGTGGAAGATATACAAAACCCAAGTGCTGTGTTCCTATCAGGGACGGTAGAGATCTAGTCGCTGACAGGTCTCACGATAAGAGCTTTATTGTTCGGAGGGCCAAGGCTCTTACTGTGTCAACTGTCAGCTATTGGCCGTTATTTCTTAGCCGAACTGCCCAGTCAAAAGCCTCAGGTGGATGATACGAGTGTTTGCATGTTTGGTGTGGACAAAGACCCGAAAGAGCAGCCATGCGGAGGTAGATCTAGATAAACATGCTAAAGTTCAGGCTGTTTATTTTCAAACGCCGCGCTGGCTAGTGATTCTGCACGATTTCTCGAGTTACGAGTGTCACAAGTCTCAATGAAATAATGTGTTGGTTTGCGTCAGATTCATAAATGACAGAATTAGTAAATAATATTTGTATCATAGAGACAATTTACCTTTGGTAAACATTGTAAATGGTAAATTCGGTGTTCAGCAACTTTTCCTGAGATCCGTAATATCTCCTGCTTGAGTAAGTTTGGTGAGACAGATAAGACTCAAGTTTGATTGGTATCAGAATGACTTCTTTTGACTTCATCATCTTTGGTTTTTTGCATTGTACTAAAGGAACATTATTCGTTAGCACTTGTTTATTAACAAGTATTTAACCCTCCATACAAATCAATGGTATGGGTAATTGGCACCTATTATAATATTCAAACGAAAAGAAAGGCAAGCACAGCTCACCATTTTCAGGCGCGGATCAAGGGGGGGGGCTTGGGCGCCCCCAGACTTGTAAATGACTCAGAGTTGAGTCATGAATCGACTCATGAGTCAGACATTTTGTGATGAGTCATAAGTCGAGTCGACTCAATTTTTAAAAGCGGCACTTGAGTCAAGAGTTAAGTTGACTCAGCTTGTTTGAAACAGCACTTGAGTCAAGACTCAAGAGTTGAGTCAGCTCTTATGTTGTGAGTCATACTTTTTTTGATAGATCCATCGTTTATTATCCATTGTTGCATTAATATTCCATATTACAGCCAACAGCCCCAGCAGAAAAGGGAAACGTACATTCAAGAAGCTACGATCCAGCAACGGAAAAACACACTTGAGTCGACTCATACAAATGTGAGTCAAATACAACAGGTGCATAGTCAACGGGCACTAAAACTACGCCCCTTCACCTATACTAACTAGTTTTTACTAGATAAAATGCGATTTGTCTGACAACCGACCATACCCTCCCCCCTCCCGCCCGGCCGTTATAATGAGACCTGTGATTATGAGTCAAGTTGAGTCGACTCAAATGTATTTTTGAATCTAGTCGAATCAATTTGTTAAAAGTGCACTTGAGTCATGAGTCGAGTCGACTCAATTTTTAAAAGCGGCACTTGGTCAAGATTGAGTCGACTCATCTTGTTGAAACAGCACTTGATCAAAAGTTTGAGTCAGTTTCGCGTTTAAGTCAGACTTGAGTCGATCTAAAAAATGTGAGTCAATTCAAGTCTGCCCCCCCCCCCCTGAGACGGGTATGCATATGGCGCGCCGGAGGGGCAAACTTTTGCATAGGCCCCCCCCTGACCGAAATCCTGGATCCGTGCCTGATTTTGACATCTCATGCGAGTTGACTCAAAGGACTCCAACATGTGTCCAGTGTCGAGCTTCATTTTATCGGTACCGATGACCGGATAATTTCTAAATAGCTCATCCGTGTCGCGAATAATGTGTCACTTTTCTATTTTCGAGAATAGCCTTACCTTCAAAATAATGTAATTAGTAAATAACTAAAGAACAATGTATATTTGTGTCATTTACTGTGTCTGCAACTTATTGTGTCTGTTAACGGCTCTGTTTGTTCCAATATTGTTATGTTGTTGGTACGTTATTATTTGTTATGTTGTTATTCAATATTATTATGTTGTTGGTACGCTATTATTTGTTATTTGTTATGTTGTTATGTTGTGTTGTTGGTACGCTATTGTTATGTTGGATTGGTACGCTATTATTATTTCCATGTTGAAACATGCGTGTTTTTATCTTTAAGAAAGTAGAATAGATGTAAAGCATGCCATCAGTGTAATACCATATATACTTGAATACACCTTTGTTAGCACATTCAAACACCAATACCCCACCAGCGGATGGATCCCGAGCAGCGAATGGCTGTTTGGAGCCCTTCTCGATACTATGAGGAGCATATTCCGTGAGTTTATCTTAGAGGACACTGATATATGAACTGTTATTCCGATGTCGTTCTGTCTATGTAAAAAGCCGAAAATGAATTTTATCAACGTCAGGTTCTTGGTGCTTTTGGCTTTATTTATACTATTCTTTAAAAAAAAAAAAAAACGCAGCAGTGTTCATTAATTGCGAATACTTTGTCATCAATAGTTGAAACCTCAACCAAAATATAACGGAACGACTCATCATTGTCTTTTTATTTGTGTTTCTCTTTTTTTCTCCAGCATTTTCAGCATTTGGCCGTTTGGATTATTCAAGACATGATCACTTTCTGTGCTGTAACGTATTGCTCAAATACATTATTGTGCAATATTCATGCACCACGGTTTGACGTTCTCACTGTCCGTTGAAGGCACATGCGGTGGTCCCACTTGCAATTGATTTGGCAGAACAATGACAATTTTGTGACTTTTGATTATGTCAACTGTCGAGTTTTGCCAGAGGCTGCATAAAATAAAGGAGTTGTTAACTCGTACAATCCCTTGTAACCAAATACTATGCATAACCGAAATGTATATGTGAGTTTATATATATATATGGAGAAAAAATACCGCTGCAGACATGCTGCAAATTTCTTGAAACATTTTACGAATTGCCCAAGTCGTTCTATGTCTCGCTGGTCTCGCGCCAGTCCGTGTCGTGTGAAGGCTCCAGTCGTCGGGCGACCCGGGAGGACGCGACCTCTGGCGAAGATCCGACCGCCCTTCCCCGCCGCGAGCGATCTTCCGCTGACGGCGAACTTCCGTGGTTATTGAACGCCGGCCACTGGGGACGCTGGTGACGCTCTGATGCAGGGGGTAGCTGGTGGTCGGATGGACAGGGAACGTTAACCTTATTAGTGTCGTGGGGGTGCTTAAACGACCCCCTTAACCCTATTAGTGTCGGGGGCGAATCGGTCCCCCTGATGTTTTTCGCGTACAGTTCATTACATATCCAACCTAGAATCTTTAAACTTGGTGACTTTTCCAAGCATTTCATTGCGCATCCAATGGTGTGCTTTTTCAAAAACGTTGCATTATGAGGGGGTCCAGGACCATTTTAATTGGGCATGTTTGGCTGTTTTGAACCAAAACCTTTGCATGGTTAATCCCTCGTGGAGAGTTGTTTTTGTAGCAAAGTTTATTATCGGAAAAAAGATTGTCGGTAGATATTGAATGGTCTTTTCAGAATTCTCGAAATGCTGATTTTAACTTGACTTAAAGTTTTTACTTTCATGAGGTTAAAAATGAAATATTATAAGAAGCCTATGCCAAATAATATCTGTTGAAAATCATCAGGTCCGATAACTAAATTATATGATGACCTGAGGCAGTTTCTTATAAAATCAAGCCACGACTCCTTTTTCTTCTTTTTTAATCATAGGCTCTGATCTGCGAACTACTGTTCGATGTCTCGAATATATAACCAAGAAACTCAATAACACTTAGCATGCTGTCGTTTTCAACCAATTTTGTGGATAATAACGACTTACTAATAGTAGAAAATGGCTCAGCATTTGAGAAAAAACGAACCGTGGCTCGATTTTTATTATTATTAAAATTGCATCTGAAGTCAGGTCAAATGCTGACACATCGTAATAAATATGTGGTGAAAAATGCAAAATTATTATGAAACACATATATCAATCCAATTATTACAGTATCATGTCACCTTGGCCGTTTCCGATGAGCAGGATGCAATTTTTAGTCAGTGACCATTTGAAAGGTCATGCAAGCTCACGAACACGTTTTCTGTCGATAACTCGCGACAGGATCACCTTAGAGACTCGCAACTGGTGCACAAACGTTTATCTCGTCATGCTGCATCTTTTCATATGCAACTTGACCGACTTATGACACATTGACCTTGACCTTAACCCGGGGTCAAATTTTGGAATTGACCAAATTAGCATGTTTCAAATTGCATTGACGAGAGAAACGCAATGGTATCAAAATCATTACTCTCATGCTTTCATCAATCTTATCATCAATCATGTTTTAGGTAAAAAGTTATTAATCCAAAATATTTTGCTTAAAAAGCATGTTTGTTTACATTTGATGACCTCTATCGCCAAAACTATTGACCTGAGGTCACTTCTGATGGCATATTGGCAAAAGGCAATTTGAATGGATTTCCAGTGATTTTTTATTTCTCCTAACTGCCATGGTTTGCGAGATAATGGCGAGGTTTCCTGAAAAAAAATAATATTTTGTCAAATATGACCTTTGATGACGTCATTTGACCTCGAAGATATTGACCCAGGATCATTACAATTCTACTAAATAAATTTCGTTGTAGACCCTACTCACCAACTAAATTTCATGTTTCTAACCTTTATTGGAGCCGAGATCTGAGGGGCAAATAAGCCCCCCCCCCAACCGATTCGTATACTTTTTATCCGTCCCGGAATAGGGTTAAGGTTTTTCCGCTCCATGTCCCCAAACGAGTACAGATACGACCATCAACTCTTTAACTTTTCTTAAATATTCATTGGGCATGTTTGTTATTTTTCTCTCTCGATATTTCAGCGTACCAGGGGCGGCTCCAGATGTTTTTTTTTGGGGGGGGATGTTTGGGTTTTCAGCGTGACTCGGCCTTTAAAGGGAATAGTTCACCTTGAAAAAAATGAGAAAAAGCTCAGAAATGATGAAGAGAAGCAAGAAATTAAGTGTCATATTACTAGTAAAGTAATAGAAACCTATATTTAGCGTAAAGGAAATTAAAAATTGTCATATTATTTGTGCATAATTCATTTTTTTTTCTCAATGGTAATTTCTTGAAATCAGCCTAGCTTGAGAAGTACGCAGTCATCGACTTTAGTGAGGGTTCGTGTTTCGTATACATGTGGTACTTTTCCAAGTACTTGTTTGAAGAGCCAGCAATATCAAACGCTTTGAAAACCATGGCACAGTACGATGCTTTTAAGTAGGTATTCGTCACTATTCATATTTCACTATGGTGAAAAGTGTGGTGTCCGCCACCGTCACTACAACGTCCGTGCTCTGGGCGGGTCCCGTCTGATATGTTCACAAGGTGATCGCAACGGTTCCTAAGTTACACGTCACTGGCGTACCGGTCTCGCCGGTCGGCTCCTATCATCAGAGCGGGCGGCTGCGCGGCGGGCGGCAATCAAACGCGGAACGCGCGTACGGTGCGAGGTGGGTTCGGTGAGTGGGGACCACTGGACGTGGGAAGATCCACATTTGTTACGCGAGCCTGGACGTTCAGGCCAGCGCTGAAAGCTACACATACGCTACAGAATGGTTGTTTAGAAAAATGTTCAATAAAAGATTTAAACATCAAAATACTATGCATAGCATTACCTGACAAAGTTTTATTCTGCAATAAAAAGAATGAAGGTACTGAAACAGTATGGTCTTGTCCAGCACTTGCCTTTCCCCAAGTCTTAGTCATCTGTGCGTATAATCATACGTCAACTCAGCCCAATAATCAGCCAATCAGCCGATTGGAGTTACCGGGTATGGGAGTATACCGGTCCCGACTTTTAGGACTGAATATTTACAATATTAAGAGTTTCTTGAAAAATGTGAAAGCGTCCACACAGTCATTTTCGAGCATGCGCCACAACTTGGCTATCTCAACTCAAAACCCTATGTTAAAGGTGAACTATTCCCTTCAAAGGAAATCAGTTCCCATTATCTAACCATTGTGGTTACTAGCCTACGACTTTCATACCTTTCCTTACTGTTTTGTTTAGACATGTTACGCATTTTTCAATTTTTTGATTGCGCATTAGGGACGTATTTTGGGAGGCATTTTGGGTCACTGGTATTTTATCGAAATTTGAAAGATAATAATTTTGAAATAAGTGAACAGTTTGTTATCTATTCTTTGCACACCTTGTGTGATATAAAGAAAATGAGCTGCCCACAGGCGACTCCAAGAACGGGTTTTGGGGTGTATGTGTACACACACATTGGACACACACTCATAACGTTATTTGGTGCATAGGTTGTCCCAGGGATGAAATTAGGGGGAATTGTTGACCCATGGCGTGACACTATATAACAAAATATATAAATAGGCAAATATAAAGATAACACAAGACAAGAATCAATTCCCCTCCCTTTCCCCTCCTGAGCACGCCACTGCAACTGCACAAATACAATGTAATAATTCACTTTCTCATGAATAAATTAATAATTAAAAGCATCTAAAATAGCAATCAAAGTGGCACAAATATTATAGTGACATCCTTAGACCCCCGCCCTTTAAAATTGTCTGAGGACGCGATTGGGTTAATTTCCTTTTTTAAAGAGTTTATGTTAGAGCATACAATTAGGTGGTGAAATCAAACAACATGAAAACATTGCGTTCAAATTACGTCCCATGGCAAATATGTTAAAATGCATGTTTGCCCTATTTTTGCTACCTGTATCCGCTCATGACCAAGTTTTGCATATTTAAGAATATAAGAATGTAGTTCATGCTACAAGGAATCGAATGTCGCTTTCACAGAGAGAATCGGTCCAGCGGTTTCCGAAATACGAAGGGTGGGGGCCGAATAGGCCCCCCACAAATGTTTTGTTTAGCCCGACAGTAATAGTTTAATGAAGAAATCACCATGAGTCTTCATTGATAAGCCTATGGACTTATGTCTATTGGCTTCATTGACATAGCCCATGGACATAATTATGTCGCATGACTTTCGTAGATCTGTGCCACTGGTGATTTGCTCCTGGTTCAGTTTTTACTGGCTTAGTTGTCACTGGTTCAGTTGTCACTGGTTTAGTTGTCACTGGTTTAGTTGTCACTGGTTTAGTTGTCATTGGTTCAGTTTTCACTGGTTCAGTTGTCACTGGTTCAGTTGTCACTGGTTCAGTTGTCACTGGTTTGATTGTCACTGGTTCCGTTGTCACCGGTTCAGTTGTCATTGGTGCAGTTGTCACTGGTTCAGTTGCCATTGGTTAAGTTGTCACTGGCTCAGCTGTTGTCACTGGTTTAGTTGCCACTGGTTCAGTTATCCTGGTTCAACTTTCCTGGTTCAGTTGCCCTGATCCAGTTGTCACTGGTTCAGTTGTTCCTGGTCGGTGGTCACTGGTTCAGTTGTCACTGGCTCAGTTGTCACTGGTTCAGTTTTCACTAGTTCAGTTGACCGTGTAACTGACCACCGCATCACTGACCACTGACCACTGACCACTGATCACCGCATCTGTAACTGAGCTGGCCGTTGTAGCAGTGTCCACTGAACACAGTGTAACACAATGTTTCAATGACCATAGATTACTGTTGCAATTACCACTCACTGCTACCCTCTCATTGGTTCCACGCTCGGTTGCACGTTTGTGGTGCCATTATTTACAAAGCGTTTGCATTGTTCACGGAATGCTACCCTCATGTAATTGCATCCATTTACATTATTTTTTGAAACTCTATGAATAGAAACATTCCACTTCACCTTCACCAGCGATGCTCCGAGTGTGGATCACTGCAGCAGCGTTGGTATTGCAGTGTTTGGCAAGATCAAACACCGCAACCGAACTGCATTCGAAGTAATAAGGTATATATTTATTTATTTTAAGTAACGAGGTAGTTCAACAAGCCACTCGGTAAGCCAACTTTGGTTTGGCCTCAGACCCGCCATGTTTAAACACAGGTTTGCGCCGGCATTGTGGTTAATTACGAGCGAGCGCGAAGCGCGGAGCGAGTCCTCATTGAATACCGGATTTTTATCACATTAAGCGGCGACCCGGCCGGCGCGGCCCGGAGGGCCCGGCCAGAACCGCGACGCTGGTCAAAGCTTCATATCTTTGAATCCCGCCATCCGATTGACAAGCGGGTTTTCGCCCTCTGATAGCCCATTCAATGACATTATGATTATTCACATGTTTTGTATAATGTGATGGGTCAGCATGGCGCGTGACACGTGCCGCGTCAGGGGTGTCAGAAAGTATTATCCTGCTGTAGCTGAGAAACGGTGGACTATAATAGCCAAAAATTTGATTGTGAGGCTGGAGAATACACCACTGGGCATGTTTTTTTTGCACAAGATAAAACCTGGTCACACTGCACGTGCCGCACGTGCACCCCTGTTCCGTCCACGAAGAATTACATGCAAAAATCGTTGCAATACCGGACCTATATCTCGGCAACCAAAGTCGTAAAGACACGGTCAACACAGACGCGTAGAGAAATGATCCGCCGGCGTATGCACATGTGTCGATCAGTGGCGCGTGGAACGTGCAAAGTTACTGGCCTATATAGGAAATCATANACAATGTACTCAAACCGTAAGAACTTGTAATGTACTCAAACCGTAAGAGCCACATCGTGGATGGTTTGAATATACTGATTGATTGATTCTTCTGGTGACAGAGAGGTCTCCAAGTCTCTTTCCAATACCATGGGTGTCTTCCAGGGATCAGCCCTTGGTCCTCTGCTATTTACTATTTATGCCAACGACCTCAGCCTGCACGCGCCGGACGCTCATGTGACCCAGTACGCTGATGATACCCAGGTCCTTTATATCCGATGTCAAACGCAACCTTCCTAGCCTCATCCTACGCATGGAGACTACACTTTCTTCCTTATCATCGTGGTTCCAAGCACACGGAGTAAAACTCAACGCGTCCAAAACTGAAATCCTTCTCCTTGGCACCCGGCAGAACACCCGTGACCTCTCACCTGTCAGTGTGCGGGTCGGTGGGGAGACCACTCAGGAGAGCCAGTTTGTTAAAAACATCAGCGTGCTGTTTGACCGCCACCTTAGCTGGGACGCTCATGTCAGTGACGTGGTGCAAAAGTGTATCGGCCTCCTGATCGGTCTTCGCCACCTGAGGCACTTCCTCCCGCAGGGCGTGATGCTTACTATTGTGTATGGTCTGGTCATCTCGCACGTGAGATACTGTATCTCTGTATATGGAAATGGTTCGGCTGCTAACGTAAACAAACTGAGGAAAGTAGTTAATTTTGCAACCAGGGTCGTTATTGGGCTCAGAAAATACGATCATGTGTCTCTCGCGCGAGATGACCTGAACCTCCTCGCGCCTCGCCAGATGTGCGATTACCAGACGGCGATTGTTGCTCACAAGGCATGTGTGCTGGGTAAGCCTGGCGGAACCTGCCATCATTTTGTTGCCGCACCTACGCTGAATGCAGCGGCCACTGTCAGCGTGTCACGGCGGCAGGATCACTACCTGCGCCCACGCCTGGCTATGAGAACGGGCGGCCGGGCAGCGTTTCGTTGCATGCCGTGCGCAATCGCTGCTGAACGCGTTTTGCCCTGATGATGTGATGCGCGCTGAACGGACACTGTTCAACGGGTGCCCGGTCTTCGTTCGAATAATTGCTACGATGTATGTGGCGTGCGTGTGTGTGGTGTGTGTGTGTGTGTGTGTGGTGTGTGTGTGTGTGTGTGTGTGTGTGTGTGTGTGTGTGTGTGTAGGTGTGTGTGTGTGTGTGTGTGTGAGAGAGAGAGAGAGTACGTGTGCGTGATAGTTAGCTTGGTTTCCCACTGTGGCACTAATGACTTCCCTACTGTTTTATTTGCTCGACCTATGACACGTAATAGCCACACTGATTCGTGGAGCGTCTGTTGATGTCAATACAATGCAAAGCCACGTCAAGAACAGACACCACGTTGAGCATGGTGGTCCCCTGCCTGCTATCGAGCCGGTGCGGGGACCAGCAGCGGGGCTGGCTTTGTGATCCGCTTACCGTTGGTGGCGGTGGCCGGTTACCGTTGGTGACGGTGGCCAGTTACCGTTGGTGGCGGTGGCTGGTTACCGTTGGTGGCGGTGGCTGGTTACCGTTGGTGGCGGTGGCTGGTTACCGTTGGTGACGGTGACGGTGGGTGACGGTTACTATGACATACTGTCTGGGTAGCTGTGTTCCACTCCGGTCCTCGGCGGCTCCACGGCCGGCTGCAGTGGACGGGGAGAGCCTTCAGACAGGTCCCCTACACGGCCGGCAGCGGTGGACGGAGAGAGCCTTCAGACAGGTTCCCTACACGGCGTCTAAAGAAGACCATTGACCAGGCCCACAGCATCGAGCAAGGTACGACACAGGAGGCCTATCGACGCCGCCGTACTCTATACATGGGTGGAGTCGATCCACACCGGCCGTGGCCGGCGCAACTTTGACTTTTTGTTTTTGTTTGCAAACCCTTATTTCTTATACAAAAACGCAAATATAATCCCAGCATTAAAATGCATTCTCGATACTACTATCTGTAAAGAAATATGGGTAAAATGAAACGTTTCAAAGTATTTTTTCACATCCCGATTTATATCCCATTCCCAATCACAGTTTCAATCAGTGTTTGAGCGTGTCCTTTCGCATTCTTCGCGTATTGACCACCTTCTTTCTCATTTTGTTGAAATACGCAGATTTCGTGACATATTTTCGTCTCGTAGTTCTTCGTCGCGCATTTCTTCGTCCGCTGATTTTCGTCCTCGCATAATTTCGTGGCGTATTTATTCGCCTCGCATTTATTCGTTTTCGCAAATTTTCGTCCGCATTTCTTTGAATCCGCAAAACTTTGTCTGCGCAAATATTTGTTTCGCTAATCTTCGTCAGCGCTAATCTTCGTCTCGCATTTCTTCGTTCGAAAATCTTTGTCTCGCATTTCTTCGTTCACAAATATTCGTCTGCGCAATTCGTCATCTAAGCAATTCTTCGTCCACAAAAAACGTCCGCGCAATTCTACGTCTGCGCAATTTTTCGTTCGGAAATATTCGTCAACTTTCTTCGTCCACAAATATTCGCATCTGCGCAATTCTTTGTCTACGCAATGTGTTCAATTGCCTTGTCTGTCTGCCTATATAATCTTGGATTTCAGTCATCGCAATTCTACTATAATTACAGGCATGGGCGATGGGTGAGGAAAACAAAGGGGACGCAATTCTCATCGTCTTCGGATCATTTTAACATCAGCACCGAGCTTGGCCGAATTTCAAATTACGAATTCCGTATAAAACAGTTTGCCTGCGAACGATTTGTGGACGGATAAATTAAGGGCAAATATGAGCAAATCGTTGCAAATCTTCGTCTGCGTTGACAAAGATTTGCAACGATTTGCTGACAAAGAATGGTGAAAATGAAAATTTGTGAAAGCAATGAGCAGGCGGAAAGTTGCGGACGACAATTTCCAGACGAAGAATTACAAGACGATGATTTGCGGACGGAAAAGTTGTGCAACCGCGACAATTTGTTTTGAGATTTCGACGAAATGCCGGCAGAAAATTTGCGGAATATATGCGTGACGAAGAATTGTGAACGAAAAACTGAGCGATGAAGACACACGAAACGAAAAGTTGAGAATACTTAAAGTTGCGGACGAGTATGTTTGGACGAAGATATGCGCCACGAAAACATGCGGGACAAAAATATGTCCGGATTCTTGTGAGTACCGTGCTCTCATATTCCAAATTACTTTGTCAACTTTTGTCGAGGAATACACCGTAATTAATTATCAGTTACTTTAACTAAGTATTTTTTCATTATTTATTCAACGTGTTTGTATTGTCATATACGATTATTATTGCCGCCAACAGCTCTACAGCCTCTGGAGGGGAGGGGCCACGGGACCATACGCCTCCCCCTGAGCAAATCAGTTTTACACTAAACAAAATGGGATTTTGCTGAGGAACTGACCCTACCTCCCCCTCCCCTTCTCCCAGATCAACAACATTTGGCTGAGGAGCATACTTTTGATACTATTACTGACCTCGGACTTCGGCCGGGACAACTTTGAAAGCAGTTCTCCACCCATGACTCTTTGTTAATATTTTGGTAAGATCGTGATCGAACATGTATTTACAATCCCAAAAGGAATATCGCCGATGATTTTATCCCAAAAAACATTTTGCAGACATAAAGCGCTCTTTGCGTCTACAAGATATTTGCTCTACTAGGCCAGTGTCTATTTTAACATGTTAACTGGGGGGATTGACCACCGTAATGCCATCAAATCCCCACCAGTGGACGCGAAAATCACCCGCAGTCGACGGTAAGAAAAACGCGTTGTACTGTACCGAAGACCCGACGCCACACCACTACCCCTAGACAGGAAGAAGGAGGAACCCTTAAACAGTGTCAACAGCATTTCGCTGACGAACAACATAGCGAAATTTTTGCCCACCACCAACTCCGAGGCCTATAGATCCACCAGTGGAAATCAGAGACTATCATGGGTGCCCAAAAACACAAGCCCAAACCCAGCCGAAACCCATGAACACCAAGCCCAGACCCAGACCAGGCCCATTCAATTCATAATATGATAACCCATGCCCATTGGGGCCTATTCAGATAAGGTCAGATATTATTTTGCCAATTTCGCAACCATTACCCTAGTCCCTAGCATGTTGACTTTCATAATATTAACGATAAATAATATTAGGCCCTGTGTGTTTGCTGCTGATTTAACTTATCGAACCACTTTGAGGTCAACATTATCATAATTGGATCAGACCTAGGATCAGACATGGTTTAAAAATCTTACTGCCCTATTACTTACCACGATTTATTGTTGTCATATAATTGCTGAAGTATAAAGTTTAAGTGTCCTATACCATATAAAAAAACATATTTACCTGGTTAAACATCTGGTACCGGGTAGTCAAGTAAAAAATAACTTTTAGCGACATTATTCTAAAATTGCCATACCCATGCCCGCCCAGTACACATGAAAAGTAAAAAAATGCATACCCAACCCAGACATTTGGAAGAACTGAGTGGGCACCCATGGGTGCACCCAGCCCATGATAGTCCCTGGCAGAAATCCCAGGCAGTGCAAATTAATTAGAGAAAACTCCTTGCTGTAGACTATTTAGATATGTGGATCAGGGAAGTGAGCAATATTTTGCATCTCTGCTGATTTGGAAGAGCTTCGGTCTTTGGGTCTCTGACCACAAAAACACCTCAAATTAAGTATGCATCAGTTTTTATATTTATATATTTATATCTTTATATTTATATTATATTTATATTTATATTTATATTTGTATTTATATTTATATTTATATTTATATTTATATTTATATTTATATTTACATTTACATTTACATTCACATTTACATTTACATTTACATTTACATTTGCATTTACATTATATATATATATATATATATATATATATATATATATATATTTATATTTATATATATTTATATTTATATTTATATTTATATTATATTTATATTATATATTTATATTTATATTTATATTTATATTTATATTTATATTCATATTTATATTCATATTAATATATATATATATATATATATAATTATTTTAATGTCTAGCTTTCCCCATTGAGACGTGCAATGCTGCATGTATGGGAAAAGACTTACTTAACTCTGCTGTGTATGTAGATATTTGTGATCTCGGCGTTTTTCAAAACTACTGCACTCGCTTCACACGTGCAGTAATTTCAAAAAACGCCTCGATCACAAACATCTACATACCAGCATCGTTCAGTAATGCTTATTACAAACTGGGAAAAGCCTAGACCAAGGATTACCTCAGATAAACATACATCAGTTGGGGATGCATGGTTGAGGATATCATCCTTGTTGCGGGTCAGGGAAGGCAGGCTAAAGTCACCAATGAAGGATTAAGACTCACTTGTCAGAGCAGGGTGCTAGCAAGTGGTCTAGCAGGGTTATATTTTCATTTCATGTGTTAGAAGGGGGCCTGTATAAACAGTAGAAACAAAAATGTTTAAATCTGGCAGACGGACAGTTACACAATTGGGACTTGATGTATTGACACTGTCATACTTGATGCTTTCATGGATATGCATACAGACCCATGTTTGGCGACAGTAGCGGGGGCATCATTACGAACAACACTATACTGGAGAATATCAATAAAAGAGTTGGGCATGACATTTGTTAGATGAGATTCACTGATGCACATGATATGCAGCTGACAAACTCATGAATGGGTACTTACTTTCTAATCAAGGAATTGACATTACAGTGGGCGACCTTCAGGGCATATGTTGAGGCTAGGGGAAGTGGTCCAGTGGACATGTAGCCGAAGCTACTCGTTTAACGCACTGTAACCTGCGGAGTCCATGGGACGTTTGGGAGTGATGTCGGCGGCCTGCTCAGGGGCTTCTGGGGGGAATGGGGCTGTTGTGGGCTGCAGGTTTCCTGGTTAGCTGGCCGGTCTGCAGACCCCTGGGGATCATTGCTGACTCTGGGGATGGGGTTGGTGTCAGTGAGGGCTCATTTGCCACGGAGTTCCCATGCCTCACCAGCTCTGCCATGTGTGGTTCAGTACTGCTTGAGGGTGAATTTCCTCTAGCTGCTGTGTAAGTGACGCGACACTTCAAGCAAACCAACTTGATTCCTGAACCCTGGTACCTGCCAATGGCGTCTATCATGTCGTGTGTGCGGCCACTACACATTACAGTGTTATGTGCAACCAGGCTTCACACTCATCACACCCAATGGCGTCGTCGCCTACATCACTAGCGCATGTTCAACATGACTGCATTCCATTACTAACTGCCACACTAGTAATGCTGTCGCTACGACTCCTTCTGGCTCCACGGCCACGGGTCATGGTTTAAATCATGGTCATGTCACTTTGATTGGCATGCAAATTGCCAGTAATCCAGTTACTACCGAAACGGAATTTTGCTGGCTGGCCTTCTGAATCAGCGGGTGATACCCGTGGTATCACCCGTGGCCCTATCAGTGAATGTCCAACTTAGTCACTGCATGAAGGACGTGACATTACAGATCCCTGTACGTGTCATACTGACGACTGTCCCTAGCCAGTGGTGATCAGGGGTCTTAAGTTGATTGCAGCTAGTCCTGCTGCTGGCTCCTGCTGGTTGAGTCAGCGTCATGATCACATGTGTGACCGGTGCTCTGGTGACGCGTCTCTGATATACACAGCAGGGCACACCGAGCCGTACCTACCAATGCAATGGCGATATCGCTCGCCAGGCTGCAGCCCGGCTTATGATGAACATTCCTGGAGTTTGTTTTTGTGGGGAGGGATCTGTATATTGCAGACATCTTTTCCGTCCTCCCACCTATTAATACAGTAGACGCCGCTTATTAAGCCCACGGTTAATACGCCCGCCGCTTAAATACGCCCAAGTTGGTTGGGTACTGAATTTCCTGTTTTTTTTGTTACAAAAAGTATAGGCCCAGGAAAACTTTGGCTTTATAAACGCCCACACTTCGGTTATAAAGCTCAGTTCAGCCACGCGCTAAGTCATCATGACACCCAAACTCCTTCCTGCTCACACGTGTACAGCGAGCCGCGGTGCTGCGGGTTTTTTGCTTCTGTTGTATGCCTTTGTCCGGCATGACACTCCGGAACGATGTTTGTCTATGTTGCATGTGCATATTCGGCCTCCGGAGTGTTTCGGGGGATTTACCGCCGGCGCCGGACGGCAGTTCTCTCGCGACAGTTGCAAAGGAGTGGCCGCACCACTGCGCCGCGCTGGTGATAATTATATGTCTTTTTGGTTGTTTATGCGACTATATTAGGAACTACGGATAATGCACCCATTGGTTATAAAGCCAGAAATGCTCGGTCCCAAGGTGGGCTTATTAAGCGGCGTCTACTGTACAGAGTAGTATAAGTCACGCGACAATCTTCTTTTCTTCACGCTGACTAGAATAAAAATATGCATCGTAATCACAAAAACAATACAACTTATGTTTTACTTCACCCTCTCACCTCGCTTGCGCATTCTCCATATGCAAATACAATCGGTATGCATTCTGGGGCAGAGACATGTCATCACCAATCAATCCTGTGTAAGCAATGGCTATATAGCATATAGTGCTATCGACTGGTGAGCACTTATTATCTGCAAACGCCGTTATAGGTGGTGACCGTTCGGGCTGCGGGGACTGCGAGCAATCATACATAGTAGCCGTTTTCACGATGGAATTATTTTGCGCGAAATGTTTTAAAACATCTTAAGATGTTTTGAAATG